>PITA01019412.1:12102-37678 GCA_004023965.1 Spilogale gracilis | reverse complement strand
TTACCTGATTTCCTGCCAGTCCTGTCTCTTCTTTCTACCCAATCTGCAATTATTGGCATTCACTGGAATTCAGTTCTTTTCTCTCTATAACCTTTGTCCCTCCCTTTTTCATTGGAGTAAGTGTTTGTATATACTTGTTATTTCCAAATTTGTATCTAAAGCCCAGACTTTCTCTTCTGAACTCCAAATGTGGAGACTTCTTTTTTTTTTTAACGTACAAGCATTCGAAGTTCATTATGTTTAAAACAACTCTCAGTTCCCACCTGATCAGGATAGTAATCAGCTTTTGCCTAAATTCCTGCAGGGCACTGTTTTCTTCTATGGAATGATAAACTCCTCTCTGCTAAAGTGTTTCTGCCATCCAGAGACTGTGTTTGTACTCTAGTAGATACCGTATCTTAATTTGGAAGTGAAGATGGAATTTAATGGGAATACTTGTCCAAGATAGTATAGTCTGTTATGAGGCTAGATCTTGCAGTGTTGATTTTTAGTCACTTCACCTGTAAGTAGAGCTGGACTTGTCTATTATTTTGTAACTTTATAACTTAAAACATTGTGTTTGTCATGAAAAAATACTATTAGAAGCAAATGAATGGTTGATATTAATATTACTTTGTTCCTACAGCTGATTTCTGTCACAGTCATGGAGGAATTGGCTAATATATATCTCATTTTCCATTTGTTAATTACTCTTTCTTTGTTTGTACCCTGCTCCTCATCAATCTGAATGGTTCTATATAGGTCTCAATTTAATGTGGTAAATGTGGGAATTATGGTATGGTTTGCTTTATTGAAATCATAACGTATAGGAACGGATTAAAATGTGGAAACTTTTCTCTGTTTTTATTAAGAATACGATCATTACTGATGTGAGATTTTCAACTTACATATTTGCTACCCTCTCTTTCTGAAAGTACAGTTTAAAAAACCAAGTCATTAGGCTATCTTACCAGCATATTTTAATTGGAAAAAATATACAGCTATGCATATAATTCATAACTCAGACTACTATCATATAATTATCATAACATTGTCAAGGAGATTTTTAAACCTACCCAAAGTTAGCAGCAATAAATTAAGCCAAATAAGAGGATGCTTGGGTGGCTCTGTTGGTTAAGCAACTGCCATCGGCTCAGGTCATGATCCCAGAGTCCTGGGATCAAGTCCTGCACTGGGCTCCCAGCTCCCCGGGAAGTCAGCTTCTCCCTCTGACCTCTCACTTTTTCTCTCTCTCTCCCAAACAAATAAAGTCTTTTAAAAAATAAAAATAAATAAAAATAAAAATAAACCGAATAAGAATAATGTATATTTATTTGTATGCAGCTTGACCAACTGTGTTGGAACATACAGAACTAAAGATTTATGATTACCTATACTTAAATAATATAGTTAATGTGGCATTTAGGGCTTTTCTTATTTAAAAACCAACAATCTTATTTGCATTTATTTGGAGGGTAAGACTGTAAGGAGAAGAAAGTATTGACAAAATGATGGACCAAACAGAAAGAAGATTATAATTACAGACATCAGAGTTCAACTTAGGATGTATGTATGCTGCTTCTTAAATGACAGTTTGCAAAGTAGACATTATCCATCCCTTTGATTTGGGTCTAGATGCCCCAGTTCTTTTCCCTGAACCGGTAGAATTTCTCCAAGTAGTTCAGACTCTTAAACATATGCACTCACCCTTGGTTTCTTACAAGTCCTTGAAACTCTTGCCTCTTCTCTTAGTCTGTCATTCTTTAATCTCCCTTCTGATTTTTCTTTCATTAGTTCCACCTGAATACATTTTCCAGGCTACATTCTTTAACCAAGAAACAAAACAAAACACTTGGCCATCAACATATAGTCATTTAAACTATTATCTTCTTATGTAGCAGCTCCTTTATAA
This sequence comes from Spilogale gracilis, assembly GCA_004023965.1. Classification (NCBI taxonomy): domain Eukaryota; kingdom Metazoa; phylum Chordata; class Mammalia; order Carnivora; family Mephitidae; genus Spilogale; species Spilogale gracilis. Next base: position 35,787 of record PITA01019412.1, on the reverse strand, counting down.
GATAATATGAATGTGGCTCAATTTTTTACTTTAAATCAGAAGACATAAAAATTTTACATAGCAGTATCTTTTGGTAATAAGTAATATTTTTACAATTTGATCCAAAAAACTATTTTTAAATTTTATTCAAGTAATTGGCAATTGTTTTCTCTTTTTATCTTAAGTTCTGTACCTAAAAACTAGTATTTGGAGAGTGTCTAATTTTATTAATTATTTGTATTTCAACTTAGTCCTGAAACTGCATTTCATTATATATTGCATTTTGCACCATAATGCTAAAATTCAACATAAATTGTTAGGAGCCATACTAAGAATCAATTTTCTTTAAAATGCAAATAATGTGGAATAATTAAAGCAGTTTTTTAAAAGAACAAAGTCCTATCACTTACACTCCCTAATTTCAAGATTTACTAAAAATTACAGTAATTAAGACTGTGGATTGTAAAGATACACATATAGATAAATGGAGCAGAGTAGAGAGACTGGAAATTAACCTCTCGTGTATGGCCAATTAATTTTCAACAGAACTACCAAGGCAATTCAGTGGGGAAAGGAAAGTGTTTTTAATAAATGGTGCTGAAAATGGTGCATATGGGGAAAAGAATCAATGACATCTCACACCATACATAAGAATTAGCTTGAAATGTATTATAGATCTAAAAGAAAATGTAGGAGAAAATCTTTGAGCCTTGAGGTAGGCAAATATTTGATAGAAACAAAAAGCACAAAATTTTAAAATTAACAAATTGAAATTTAATTAAAAAGTTTTGCTCTTTGAGGTGCCTGGATGGCTCAGTCAGTTGAGCATTGACTCTTGATTTCAGCTCAGATTATGATCTCGGGGTCCTGGAATTGAGCTGCATATTGGGCTCTGCGCTCATTGTGGGGTCTGCTTGGGATTCTCTCTCTCCCTGTCTTTCTAACTCTCCTCCTGCTCATGTGCTTTCGTGTACACACACTCTCTCTTTCTCAAATAAATAAATAAAATCTTTAAAAAATAAAAAGTTTTATTACTCTTTGATAGACACTATAAAGAACAAAAAGGCAAGTCACAGAATGGAAGACAATATTGGCAATATATATTGGAGGTGTATTCAGTAAAGAATTCTTGCTAACTCAATAATAATAAGACAGGCGTTCTGGTTAAATAATGAACAAAAGATATGAAACTTTTTTTTAAAAGATTTTATTTATTTATTTTGACAGAGAGACACAGCAAAAATAGGAACAAGTAGGGAGAGTGGGAGAGAGAGAAGCAGGCTTCCCGCTGAGTGGGAGCCCAGTGTGGGGCTTCATCCCAGGACCCTGGGATCGTGACCTGAGTCTAAGGCAAGTACTTAACGACTGAGCCACCCAAGTGCCCCAGATTTGAAACAAATTTAAAAAGAAATGAATGTTCAGGGACACATGAGTGGCTCAGTCAGTTATAGCCTCTGCCTTCAGCTTAGGTCATGATCTCTGGGTCCTGGGATTGAGCCCACATCAGGCTTCTTACTCAGCAGGGAGCCTGCTTTTCTCTCTCTCTCTCTCTCTCTCTCTCTCTCTCTCAAATAAATAAATAAAATCTCAAAAACGAAAAAGAATGGTCAATAGTGCATTACAAAATGCTCAATATCATTAGTCATCAGAGAAATACAAACTTAACCATATAATCCAGCCATTACAATACTATATATTTACCCAAGAGAAGTGAAAATACACAAGACGTTATGTAAATGTTATAGTAACTTTAGTCTGAAAAGCCAGAAACTGGAAACAACCCAAATGCCTATCAGCAGATGAATGGATGAACAAATTGTGATTATTCGTGTGAAAGATTCTACCAGTGATGAAAGGAATAAACAATAGATCTACCCCACAACACAGAGCTATACTACAAAAACAAGCTCAGTCAAAAACATCAGACATGAAAGAGTGTACCATTTATATGAAATTTTAGAAAATGCAGTCTAACCCATAGTAGGTTTCTTTAAATGCTGCACTTCATTAATATGGCAAAATACTCTGCTTTTAAGAAAAAGAAATTAATGTCTTCTACTCTTCGCTACCATTCTCCCTACCTCATCTCTGTTTAAAAGGTCAAAATTGAGGGGCACCTGGGTTGCTCAGTTGGTTTTTAAACATCCGACTCTTGATTTCGGCTCAGATCACAATCTCGGGGTCATGGAGTTGAGCCCTGTGCCAGGATCCATGCTCAGCACAGAGTCTGCTTGAGATTCTCTCCTTCTCCCTCTGTGCATCCCCCTTCTCTCTCTAAAATAGACAGAATCCTTTTTTAAAAATATCAAAATTGTATATAAATTCAGTGAGCATGTAAAATAAGCATAAACAATCATAACACTTTACCATGTAAGGTTATCAGATTTAAAAGCTAAGGAGGCACTTGGTTCAACAAGAAATATAGAAGATGAAGTGCAAAGACTTGGTTTCATATTCTAGCTCTGTCTCTTTTGGTACCTCTTTAACACTGAGAACATCACATGCTGTATTTGAAAAATGGGGATATTTATTACCAAAAATTGTATCCATTTCAGAATCAAAACAGATATCATTTCAAACAGCAATCTCCTGGCAGATATAGGCACTAAATACATGTTGGCTGAATTAATTTCAATTTGTTTCTGAACCCCAGCATTTTTTTAATGTGTTAAGGAAATTAAGGCATGTGGAACCATGGACTATTTTCTATAAGCTTATGCAGCCTAACACAAAATGCTTGTAAGAAGAGGTCTGAGAACTCACAGCTTTATATTGACAACTTTAATGTCCAAATACAGTATGTTAGTTACCTGTTTGCTTCTGACATCATAAAGGAACAGATCACAAAACACTTGAGTTGAGGCTCTCTGCTTATCCTGGCAGAGCAAGTCCCTTGGTGGAAAGAATCCACATCCTTGCAGAATTAAGCCTCACTGCTTCTAGTCCATGTATAACTTTCTATTAAAGATGAAATCGAAGAAAGCACGAGCCATGAGAGGAGACAAAATATAATCTTATGTTAACGATTCAACACCCCTCCCCTGTTTTTGGTAGAAGATAACTGAGTGCACTCTCTTCTCCCTACCCCAGTCCCCTGGTGTTAGCGGTAGACAGCAGCTCCGTAACTCTGAAAGGCAACTGTGCTGGCACCAACACCAGTGCTTCTAATATTTTCCCATTAAGTTTTTTCTCCCCAATAAGTTTTATTTCATTAATCTTAATGCCACATATGTATGCTTTCTCTAGCTAGTGGGTGGCCAGAACACAGCTTAGAAACAAAGGCAAAGATGTTACTGGGTTGATATAAGAGGGTTACAAGGTTTTTGTTGGTTTTTTGTTTGGTTGGTTTGGTTTTTTGATCTCCTCTGCACCTAGGAGTGAACATAACCAGTGCTTTTGGGGGACCAGAAAGGGGGTACAACTTTTGACTTTCCCCGGGTTGGAGGAAGGAGTGGACTTCTGTCTCTGGGTTCAGTGTTTGTGTCTGGAAATCTGTCTTTTTACTAGTGTCATCCTCATATCAGCTGATGCATCTGCTTTGCAAAATATAAGACTGTGGAGTTCTTAAATGCAATTGTAAACACACTTCTGGATAAAAGGTTCTTTTAATCTTCCGGTGATCTTCATTTTCATCTCATTCATTTCCAGGTTGCAACATAATTTTTTTAAATAAGGATTTAAACATTAAACATTAACCCTAGGTAAAGAACTAAGGGATTTTGATATGCCATAGTTACTCTTTTTTTAGTGGTTGTTTGGCCCTTATGTATGTGTGTAATAGTCAGCTGCTATTAAAAGTCTTATTTTCTTTCTCTCATTTGTTATAAAAGTATAACTTTAATACAATCATGCTTTACATTTTAATCATGTATTATTATATTTGAACCTGAACTACCATAGGAGTTTATGAGATCTTATTTTTATATTAATATCTATATTTTATAAGGTATGTGATGTGTGTGTGTACATATATATGTTTATTATAGATACATTTGACTATATATGATCACAGAGATTTATATAGAGGCATTAAAAAAACAAACAGGCAGAGTCAGTCCTGGGTGTTCGTTATATATAAAGGTTATTGGGGATGCAAAGATATAAAAGATAGAAGAACCTAGTAATTGCCTTTAAGATCAGAGCACAAAGCATTAGTTTGGGTTTTACAAGGCCAGCCAGCAACAAAAGAGCAGTAATTTATGAGCTCAGCGTAAAAGAATAGCATAATTGCATTAAAAATTAATGCTAATGAACACTAAAATGGGGAAGGTGGTTATGATGAAAGTTTGTATTCATCTTCTCTGGTTTGAATGATGGCTAGTGGCTTGATTAATGGCTTAATTTCTATCAATTAGCGGGGAAAAATCTCCTGCGAGACAAGGGTAAATTGAGCATTGAATTACATTTCTTGCTTTTGTGTGCTAAGAAAAAAGAGCTGCGTATCTCTGATATTAGCCACAGTGACAAATGTGGTGTGCCCTGCGATGTCTGCATTAGCTCTCCTGACAGGCACGTTGTGTGTGGTTATGGGGTGTTTAGAGATGGCTGGCAGACAGCATTCACTGCAGAGTTCCTTGGAAACAGACAACTCTTCCATCTCCAGAATTTTAATTAGAGTCAATAAGAATTCTAGAATGAAAATGGACAGCAAACAGCAACTTCAGGTTCTGTATTCTGCCCTCTTGATCAGGTATACCTCGAATTATATTCCTTTCTTCAGTCCTGTTAAAATAAGAAAACTTCCAGTAGCTTTAGCTTTGTTGGAGTTACTATTTCTTACCACTCTATTCAAGTAGATTCGACTACCCATCTTTGTTACACTTGAAACAAGCATAAGGCAATAGTCTGTACAATAGGTTACATAGTGGTTATCGGTTTAGCCAAAGTTACAGAAGCCATTCTAGTTCTTTGCAACAACAATTGCTGCACAATAAATAAAGGACAGCTCTAAAGTGGTAATTTACTACTCAGATTGTTTTCAGGCTTAAGAGAAAGAATGCAGGTTCTCTAAAAACTTATTTTTCAATACATTAGTAAAAGTTTCAGGGATGTGACATGCATAATTCTCTCAAAACTTTTTCAAATGTGTAAGCTTCTAAAAATATCATTTGTAACCTAGCTCAAGATAATGCCAGAAGACCGAGATAATATTTATGGCATCTTCTCTACAAATAAAGCTACATTATATTGAATGAATAAGCATTAAGATGCAGAATAAGAACAACCCCAAGAATATTTATTATTTCTAGTAAATGGATGGGAAAGAGGGAAAAACAATCTGTTGTTTGGCAGGTGTGGATAAAGGATTTATTTGATGAGGAATTAATAACTAGATCACAATGACTGAATATTCCATTTCTACCACCAACTAGTTACGTGACCTTGACCGCATTACTTAGCCTTGGTTTCAAACCTGTACAATGAGAAGAATAATAGTACTATCTCTCACGGTCATGAGAGTTAACAGGGGTAATCCATGTGAAGTGCTTCATGCAGAGCTCCATAAACGTAAGCACAGCCTGTTACTGCTGGGGTTTCTACTCCTTCCACCGAACAACTCACCTGGCTAATTCAACAATAAATTAGCCCTTGTGACCTTCCTCATTGGAAAGGCATTCCAGGATATTGACAGACACTTAAGTAAAATACGTTTGCTCTATAACTCAGTTTCTTTCTAACCACACAACTACTATTTTAGCGAGTTTTTGTTACTAAACACCACTGGGAAGAGGCAAGGCCTCTCCCATCTCTTGAGTCCCTGGAGGCTGGGAGGCCATGTGTCCAGGGAAACACCGCTCCCCCGTTCAGCCTGCAGGGTTCAGTGAGTCGGAGTGGATCCAGTGTCCTGGCAGCTGATAAAACTCAGCTGGGCCTTTTGTGCCTTCTTAAGGATGTGCAGGCCTGTCCCCTCTTCCAGCCTTTCCCAGTCTTTCCCTGCCACACCACAGGCGATGCCACAAGAGGTGTGAGCTAAAGCCAGTATTACCAGGATGAACTCAAAAAAGGTTGCCAACCTGAAGCCATGTGGCCAGAAATTGAGAAGTTTTCATTGGCAACTTCCATGTCTTTCCTACTATGACTAAGTTAGCACTCGGGTACTACTACTAGTCTTTCCTTTATGAAGTTCTTTTGCTGTTTCCGTACCCTGGGCTAGCACACATATCATCTCCTACCTTTTCTTGGCTTTCTTCACTTCATTCTTCTCTCTGCTGGATTCTCCATGTCAGAGAAGATTTTCTTGCTCATCCCCCGCTCATCCGAAATAGCTCCCTTTCTCCTTTCTAGCCCTCTACCATGCTCTGTTTTTCTTGATATTATTGTTTACTTATGTGTTTACTATTTGTCTCTCCCGTGAAAGTATAAGCTCCATAAGGAAAGAAACTTGCACTTGTTTCTAAACCCTTGTATGTGGAACAATGCGTGGTGCGTTGGATTCGCTCAAATATTTGGAAGCAGGAAAGGAGAGAGAAAAGAAGGGAGGGCAGGAGAGTGTCAACCTCAGGTATCCTATGATATTTATTCCCATACCACAGGGAAGTTTACAACTTGAAGCATTTGCCCAAGGTCACACGGCTAGTAAATAACAGAGACAGGGTTTAATCCACATAGTCTGAACCCAGAGCTATTAAAACTAACCACTTAAAGACCCTTAATATTTTAAGTTACAAAAACGTAAATTCTACCCCCAAGAAGTTTTATTTTTTTAATGGTTACTTGAATGCCCTTTCATTTTTAGTTTTTCAGCAAAAGTTTATTGACTGCTTACTAAATAATAAAGCATACAACACTAAATCCTGGAGTTGTCACAAAAAGTTATGTCCCCTCTTGCTGGGGAAATGAAGCTTTCACTAATGAAGAGATTAGTATCAGTGCAAGGCAGCATATGCTAAAAGCCAAATGAATTATGGAAGAGGCCCTTTTCTCACCAGTGGCAAGAGGGGGTGATAGGGAAGATTGAGAAAAGGTGAAAGCATTTTAGGTGAGAGGAGCTAAATGAGGTATTTTGTTTTTAATAAAGCCTAGCTTGATATCCAGTTCACTTTCACTTGTTAAAATGTTTCTCAGAAACTCTTCACTGGTACAGGCACATTAAAATGATTCCTATTACTTAATTTGATACAGAAAGCAGTTTAATAAGATTAGTCTGTCTTGGACCTTATCCAAGGAAGGTTATTAGAAGCCTTCAGGAGCCTCATTGACATATATAACCTGGCCCGGTATTAACAGCTTCCAGAAGAGCGATAGACCAGCCACATTCAACTTAAGAAGTTTTCTCATCTCTCAAGTTATTTGTGGATATCAGTTCTAGGAATTTGTGGCCAGGGATCTGGGTCTTATGAACAACCTTAAAATGTTGAGGTTAAGTGAATCTCTAATATATGCTTTGCATGTTTGTAAAAAAGAAAAACTTATTTAAAATGTACTGTTTTGAAAGGAAAACAATGGCTGCATTTCATTAAAATTTGTGTTCATGAGAAATTGCTATAATAACTTTAGAATTTCAAGTAAGCTTTGTGGCTTTTTCCAAGTAGGTTTTGTTTAGAGTTTACTAAATAACTATCTTTTTTGTTTATTGGCCAAAATCTGTTTGCTTTTTTTAAATTCTTGTAACAGCACTTGAAAATAAATGCTTTACATTTCAAAGACTGTTTTGTTTTCAGCACCGATATTTTACCATAAATGAATTTCATGGATGTGTCCATTATTGACTAAAATTTGAGTCAACTTAAACTGAAAATAAGATATTCTTTTGTATTATTCGTGTATTTATAGCAGTACTATTAGTATATAAATAATTTTTTTTTACTGGAAGAGTAGCATGAGTACCTCAGTATCTATGAAGCCAACTGACCCAAAGTCTTTTGTAACATAAAATGCATTTTAACTTTGAGGAAATTCATAAAATATTAATATTCGGAAGGAGTCAGTTGAAGATGAGATTCTCCTGTGTAAGATACCCTTCATGAAACTCAGATTGGCAGTTATCCCGTGATTACATCTTGGGTAATAGTGCCATCTGCTGTTCTCAGCCTAGCACTGCTGCCAGTTTCGAGAGTGGTTTGTGTAATCTACAAATGGAATAGAGTAAAATTTTGCCTCTTCAAATAGGTTTATATTAGACTTTATCATCTTTATTCAGTAATCTTAAATTTGTATATCATTTCATAATTTTTTATTCTGTAAAAGTTGTGTCATGTAAAATTGTCAAATATAACTTGAAGTAGTTGGTGAGGCTAATTTGTATAATATAGCATCAACAGTAACGAATAAAATGTTTGTTTTTAATTTTTTTATCACAAAAGGAGCAAAATGATTTTCCATGCAATGAGTTAGTATTGGTTGTTTTTAGTCTGTAGTGACTTTGCTTTCTTTTTTATTTTAATATGCAATATGTATGCCTTCTACTGAAATTTTACAAATGACCTATGAAAGTCAGTTTATTTACCAATAATGTGTTTATAAAATAAGATGAAATGCTAATAGATATCTTTCCTTCATGTTTACCACGTTAATGTTTAAAAACATCCTATAATTTTGATTCTCCCAATAACGTTGTTCCTTGTCCTTATTTTTACCTTACGGCTGGTAAATACAAGATACTTTATTTATATGCTAGGTATTTGTTCCAAACATATAAATGATGAGTATTTTTCATTCACATTTTGCCTATTCTTAAAATTGGTAAAGAATTTTTCAATGACAAATTGGTATGTAAAACTTAAGACCCTGAATTTAAAACATTTTACTGTATCTTAGTGATGTGCTTTATTCTGCTTCCCAAAATGACAGGATTATATTAAAGACATATTTGTGGACATTGATTTTTGAATTTTGAGAATGAAGCCCTTTAAAACATGTTTTATGCCTGTTTTCAAACAGCATGAAGCTGAACTATTTATAAGACTAAAAATGTAACTCTCCCATGAATTTTTCAAATTTTAACTTAAATATCTCTCTCTTACTCTTGAATTTAAATATCACTGACAAAATGGTTCCCACATTGAAAGGTAAAAGTCACGTTAGTTTATTTTTATATTGTTAAGTCAGGCAAACTGGCTTTCTCTTATCTGCCTTGTCACTCTGTTCGTCCTGAAGTGATCTTTAAAGAAACACAAAGATAATGTTCTGGTTTTCTCTAATCTTTTTCCTTCCTTTCTTTGTAATTTCTCCAATGCTATTTTGTTAAGCATACTGGCCCCTGGGCCACCTTCTATGATAATACTTTTATTTGTATTAGGAGCTGATTGTATGTCCATATTTGAAGCTGCAAACACTAGAAGCTTTAGACATCAAGTACTATTTGTGAGCTCACCTCTGACTTTTAATACTAATGATGTGCTTTGTAAATCCAAAAGAGAGAATATGTTAGAGAAAAAACCCAGGCTTCAAATAGTTGATACATATGAGACATCATCCCGAAGTCCGAAATATTGTCTTTTGGTTAGGAATTAATGATGGTGAAATAATAGTGAGACTAACTAAGACCAATACAAATAAGTGTATTTTCACATTGACAAATTGAAGTCAGATCACATGGAATGGTGTCCATTATGACTTTTCTCTGCCATGTTAACACTATTATATATGTAAGTAATAAAAATATCATCCACTGGTATAAATATGTTCACATTAATAAATTAGCTGGGCAAAGAATCTTCTCAGTTTATGTGCTCAATTATACATTGTATAATTAAAATCCACAGGAGCTTTTATTCTAACGCATGCGGAACTCTACTCATCCATGACACTGACAGTACTTGCTTTTATGTTGCAAAATATATTCTTCCTAAGCTGGGAGTGTTGGCTCTAGCAGCTAGTACTTCCAAACATTCCATGCATTATTTTTCATACGAGAAAGGATTGGTATGAACTGTCAGGGACACATCCCCAGAAGACTATGTTTCCCTTAAATAAACTGGGGGTTGCAAAACCTATATAATTACAATTTGCGATTGACCAAAAGTTGAAACAAAGATTTTTCATAAATTGAACATTTTTTTGAAATTATTAAACCAAATCTCTTTTCATACTCTTTATAACACTTAGTATTTTTAGCTTAGATCTGCTGAGATGTAAAATTTACTTTGATGCAAACAACTACCTTATTGTCAAACCACTTTTTGTGGTTGTTTCTTAGAATGTAAATCTAGTTATTGTCCATGAAGTCTAAAATCCCCCCAATTTTTAGATGCTTGTTGAATATACAGTGGCTCCTAATTCAGCTATATATTCATATCAGCTTAGAGCAAGAGTTTAAACAGAGTGTGTGAACCGTAATGTTGCACTTTTCCTGCCCAGCCTAGCATATGAAAAAAAAAAAAAGAAACAAAAATATGAAACAATACATTTCTTAAAGCACTAATTGGAAAAGCAAAAGACTGAAAACAACTCAGATGACCACTAATAGGGCATACTTATATTTTCAGAAAGAAACAAAGGAAGGATAAAAACCAAAACCTAATAAAAATGGTTACCTGTAGCTTGGGGGAAGAGCTGAGAAAATGGGATAGGAAAGGAGACTTAGACTTCTCTGAATGACGTTTTACGTTTTGACTTTGGAATCATGTGTTTTATGCAACTAAAAAGAATATTAAAGACAAGAAATAACAAGTGTTGTCAAGGACATGGATAAAAAGGAACCCTTGTGCACTGTTGGTGGGAATGTAAACTTGTACAACCACTGTGGAAAATAGTATGAAGGTTCCTCAAAAAAATTAAAAACAAATACCACATGGTTCAGTAATTCCACAATTCCAGTACTAGATATTTACCCCAGGAAAACAAAAACACAAATTCAGGAAGATAATATGCACCCCTATGCCTGTTACAACATTTTTTTTTTAGATTTTATTTATTTATTTAACAGAAACACAGCTAGAGAGGAACACAAGCAGGGGAGAATGAGAGAGGGAGAAGCAGCCCTCCCGCTGAGCAGGGAGCCCGATGTGGGGCTCAAGCCCAGGACCGCAGGATCGTGTCCTGAGCCGAAAGCAGACACTTAACGACTGAGCCATCCAGACACCCCACAACATTATTTACAATAGCCAGGATAGGGAAGCAGCGTTAGTTTCCATGAATAGGTGAATGGGCAAAGTCGTGGTGTGTGTACACACAGACACAGACACACTGAAATGTTACACAGCCATTAAAAGGATGAGATCTTGCAATTTGCAACAACATGGAGGGAACTAGCGGCTATTATGCTAAGTGAAATAAGTCAGGAAAAGGAAAATACCATATTATTTCACTTATATGTGGAATCGAAAAAAACAAAACAAGTGGATAACAAAAAGCAGAATCAGATCTACAAATACAGAGAATAAACTGACAGTTGCCAGAGGGGAGACGGGCTGGGAGATGGGCAAAAATGAATGAAGGGGAACGAGAGGTGCAAGCTTCTAGTAATGGAATGAGTAAGTCATGGGAACAAAAGGTTTAGCATATGGAATATAGTCAATGGTAACATGATAGCATTTTATTATGATTGTAGCTACACTTGTGGTGGACATAGTATACAACATATAGAGTTGTTGAATTACTATGTTGTATACCTAAAACTAATGTAACATGTGTCAATTATACTCAAATAAAAAATACTAATATTAGGGAGACCTGGGTGGCTCAGTCGGTCAAGCATCTGCCTTGAGTCCACCTGGAGCCCTAGGATCAGGGCCTTCATCTGGCTCCTTGCTCAGCAGGGAGCCTGCTTCTCCCTCTGCCTGCCACTTCCCTTTTTGTGCTCTCTCTTTTCCTTTCTCTCTGACAAATAAATAAATATTTTTAAAATTTCTTAATACTAATTACAAGGACAATAAAACAGAAAGCAAGACCTAAATCAAAAATGAATTGAAACAAATTGAACCTAGCTATATATCTAATTGGTAGCATAATCACACGGAGAATTATTTCAGGTTGTAACTTTAGAGTAAACTGTTTTGACAATTCATCAGTGGAATAATTCCTGGGATCAAAAAGAACCATAAAGAAATTTTCACCTGTATTAATTCATCTTGTTAATAGTGATGTTAATCTTTTTACTTTGAAACTAATACATACTCACCTCTCATATTTGTTAAGAGAAACAATTAAGACTTAAGATTTTTAAAGTGAGAGAAAAGATATACAGATACAAAATCAGAGACTTTAAAAGCCCTCTAATCTGGGCACCTAGGTGGCTCAGTCGTTAAGCATCTGCCTTCATCTCAGGTCATGATCCTGGAGTCTCTGGATCAAGTCCCGCATCTGGCTCCCTGCTCTGTGGGAAGCCTGCTTCTCCCTCTCTCACTCCCTTTGCTTGTGTTCCCTCTCTAGCTGTGTTTCTCTCTGTCAAATAAATAAAATCTTTTTTTAAAAAAAAGTCCTCCGGGGCGCCGGGGTGGTTCAGTTGGTTAAGCGACTGCCTTTGGCTCAGGTCATGATCCTGGAGACCCGGGATCGGGATCGAGCCCCACGTCGGGCTTCCTGCTCGGCGGGAAGCCTGCTCTTCCCTCTCTCAGTCCCTCTGCTTGTGTTCCCTCGCTAGCTGTATTTCTCTCTGTCAAATGAATAAATAAAATCTTTTAAAAAAGTCCTCTAATCTTGAATTTGATTGATAGTATCTGCATGAACTCATATTACTTTTTGTTTCTTAAAATATGCATTTCCTATCACTCCCACTAAAAAAGCTGTGAAGCAGTGACAATCCAGGGACTGGAAACACCCCTGGTGCCCAAGATACTGTCTTTAAATATCATTCCCCACTTAAAGGAGTCCTAGACCTTTGGCAAAATGGCCAAGTTGAGGTCTCTGGCAGGAACTGTGCAAAATGAGCCTGAAACATCTTCTCACCCTTTAAATGTAAGGGATTATATCAGAAGGATGCAGGACCAACTTCAGAGGTCCCACTACCCAAAGGTAGAATAATTTGAGCAAGAAAATAGGAAAATGACTACATAGAGTAAACTATGTGAAGTATATAAATATTCAGGAACTCTGGATCAAATAGACAAGTAAAGGGAAAAATTAAACATTTATTCTGCCTTTCCTGTACAGACTGTACTTCACAGGCAAGTTCTTCGTAACAGAGGAATCAGAGCTAATAAATGCAGGGAGAATAATAGAATTAGAAAAATCATGATTTTGGAACATCTCATGAAATAATGGATCTAATTAACAAACATTAATGTCTGCTAAAAACAGTAAGTGAAAGGTTGATGAAGAACTTTATAATAGGGTCAGTTCGGCATCACTTTGGACGCACTGATCAATCTTAACGTCCTTAAAATTGGGAGAAGCACATCCTGATATGGTGTAATGGGAATTACACAGCATCACCTATGATGTATCCTTGACCAAAAGAAATTGAACCTGATCTAACTATTGTTTTACACAAAATTTGTGTAATAGAAGATAGAGGAACATATTAAATGACATCATGTGAATAAAATCAGCCAGATCTAGAATGTAGAAAATTTTCAAGTGTGAATGATCCATTCTCTTCAATAAATAAATGGCAATGAAAGGGCGGGACTGAAGACTGTCAGTACTGAAAAGAGATTTAAGATACTTATCAACCAGGTCTAACATGTGGGCTTTGTTTGGATCCTGTTTCAAAGAAACTACCTGTAAAAAGACATTTTTTTTGGACTATCACTGAAAATTAAACATGGACGGTATAAGATAATAGTAAGGCATTATTGATAATATTGGATGTGAAGATGGTATTGTAATTATATTACTGTTTGTTTTTTTTAAGTCTTTATCTGAAATGCCAATTAAATATTTAGGAGTGATACAGCATGATGTCTGGGAGCTACTTTTGAGTACTCCAGGTCTACCCAAAAAAATGAAGTGAGGATCAATAAATAAGAAGTAACAGAGAGTTCCTGACTATAGATGCTGGGTGATAGGTGCAAATGGATTCATTGGGCTGTTAATTCCTTTTATATGTATTCCATAATAATTTTTTTTAATTTTTAAAGCCCTCCCCCAAGATTAGCCCAGATTAGCTTGGATCGTGATAGTAGTGCCTTCTCAGCAATGTGTTATTAGGTTTTAGGTGAGAGCCTTGGTGTGTAGGAGTGTGATATTTGTGGATCTCAAAAGAAAAATTCTTTTGTTAGAGCGTAACTATAACCACTTTTCATCCAGTTAAATTCCAGAAGTCATAATAATTACTTCATAGGAAGAAAGAACCTTGCATAGAATAGTGTTGTTACAAGCTTACACACCAAAATACACTGACATTAAACCCTTTTTTTTTTTTTTAGACCAAGCCACCCTTGTCGAACAAGTAAAAAGAGTAAAAGAAATTGAAGCCATTGAAAGTGATTCTTTTGTTCAGCAGACATTCAGATCAAGTAAAGAAGTCAAAAAGGTAAGTTTTCATCCAGACGTTATGAATAAGCCTTTAGGTTCCCACTAAGGAGATGCTTTATTAATGGAATTTACTTAAATGTAAGTGCTTCTCCTAACGGATAGATGAAGTAGGGTGAGCAAGTGTCAGCGTGTTATTGAGAAAGAGAATGAATCAGTGAGAAGCAGTTCAAGTTTAACTTGTAAAAATATATCTGATGCCATTAAAATTCACTGAGAAGACAAAGTAAAATGTCAACAGTTCTAAAGCAGTAATATGCATTTCATGAACATATAGTTTTCTTTTCAAGTGTCCACATCTACTTTTTGAATTGACACTGCTAGAGAAAAGTTAGAAGAGAGCTTTAACAATCAGATTTTATCACCCAAATAGTAACATGTATCTACACTTTGCCCAGATGGGTATCACTTATTCAACTCCAGTAAAAGGAGTTTTGATTGGCATTTTATTTCTGTTCAATATTGCACATATTCTTGCAATTATTATCAGGGTCGCCTTTAGGAATCTGTTTCTTTAGTCAGAAAAGGCATTCCACTGTAAGATACATGTATCCTTTCATAACACACATGTAATAAAGACATGGTATTGTTACCACTTATTCAAAAATATTCTATATCTGTAAACATATTAATGACTATATAGTATCCTATTGACAAATTTATCATAATTCATTTTATTTTTTTCTCTGATACTAGATATTTAAGTAGTTGTAAACTTGAAGGTATGACAGACATGTTTGTAAATATCCGTTATTGGCGCCTTGAGATCAGCTTTTCAAGATGGAATTATTTGCTTAAGGTTAATATTTTTTATTTTCACACATGTTCCCAAAGTCATCCTCCACACACATTGTAGCAATCCAGATTCTGCCCACAAGTACAAGGAGATGTCTGTCTCTCACACCCTGGTTAACACCAAGTCCTTTTTCCCATTTACTGACCTGATAGGTGGTCAGGCAAAGATTGACCTTCTTTTTCCTGTTAGCATTTCTTTTATTGTGAATGACATGAACATCTTTTCAGTTACCATATACTTTTTAAATCTTCTTGGAGAAGTGACTTGAGCATGTGCTGTGTGCCTGGGTGCACACCACCAGCCAGCCCTGGTTAGCCCGTGGTCCCAACTTCCGTTTGCTGATTTCATTCAAACTTTTTGTAGTTTGCCACGACGACTCCTAAAAAATGGTGGAACTGTAAAATGGACATCCATAAGTTGAGTTGCTCATTTTATTTAATATCTTACTTTTTAAAATATTTTGTTTATTTATTTGAGAGAGAAAGAGAGAGGGGGGACGAGAGGGGAGAAGGTCGGAGGGAGAAGCAGACTCCCTACGGAGCTGGGAGCCCAATGTGGGATTCGATCAGGGGCTCCAGGATCATGACCTGAGTGGAAGGCAGTGGCTTAACAAACTGAGCCACTCAGGCACCCCAATATCTTACTCTTGAATATCTTACATAGTAAAAGGTCATTCATATGCCCTAAAAGAATTGTAATTTACTTTTAAATTTACTTTCCTAATACTTGCTTTCTGAGGTTCACCCTGACGTCCCAGCTCTCACTGGACTCACTTAAGATAAACATTTTCTTTCTGTGGAAATACTTAATCCCCTCTAGTTAATACACCAGGTTTTCCTCTAAACAACGTTTCCCCTTTTGATACTAATTATTAATAATAAACTTTTTTGGGGTGCCTGGTGGCTCAGTCAGTTAAGTGGCTGCTTCAGCTCAGGTCATAATCTCATTGTGCTGTGATCAAGTCCCCTGTCAGGCTCCTTGCTCAGCTTGTGATCTCTGTCACACTCTGTCTCTCAAATAAATAAATGAAATCTTTTTTAAATAATTATTTTAAAAAGAATAATAAACTTATTTTTAATTCTTTTTTTTTTCATTCCAAGATACTGGCAGCTCTTCCAATAACTAGCAAAACCAGCAATGAGCAAGGAAATTGATCAGAAATGTGCCTGATACAGAGGAAAGAGGATGGGACTTTGGGCTCAAGGAGATCTGAGTTTGAATCTTAACTTTCACACTTTCTGCCATGATTTATGGTCTTTAGCAAGTTTCTCAACCTCTTTGGTCCTCAGTTTCCAAATTCATAAAATAGAACCAATAATACCTACTTTTTGGAGCTGTTGAGGAATAAATATAATGAGTATCAAATATCTAACATGGCTCTTGATCCAATAAATGCTTATTTTTAAATAACATACTCTAGCACCTAAATTATTTTACATCTAAATACATTCTGTAAACTAAGCATAGTACTTAAAGACTTCTATTGTAGGTGCTCAGTCTGTCTTCAGCGTCAACACCTTACCCATTTGCATTTTTTTTTTTTACATTTTTTTTAAGATTTTATTTATTTATTTGACACAGAGAAACACAGCCAGAGAGGGAACACAAGCAGGGGGACTGAGAGAGGGAGAAGCAGGCCTCCCGCCGAGCAGGAAGCCCGATGTGGGACTCAATCCCAGGTCTCCGGGATCATGACCTGAGCTGAAGGCAGTCGCTCAACCAACTGAGCCACCCAGGTGCCCCAGCCCGTTTGCATTTTTTAATCTTCCCTAAGTTTCCATGCTCACCAGTAAGTCAGACCTCTTGCTGAGAAACACAGAAAATCTTCAGAAAGAAAGGTATAAATGTAATAATATCTGTATATTTGAATTCCAGAATTAGTAATGTTTTCACCTCATTGTATCCTCTAGAAAAGTTTTAAAAGGTTATTTCCCTTAACATCTGAAGGTTATTAATCTTAAGCTAACTGATGAAATCCAAGAGAAAAAGACTTCTTCCTAAATCTCTAACAAAACCCTGTATAGTTCAATGGCTTTCCATGGAGCCAATATAAAGAAATTTCACCTGTATCTGTGATCAAAGGGATCATCATTATTATTTTAATAGCTTCTGTTGTTTCAGTTTTCAGTGCTGACTTGGAATTTTCTCTTACCTTCAATACAGCTTTTCTTGGCACTTCTAAACCAGATGCCACCATAAGGGGTAGAAAGGATTGTTGAAATAGGGGCCTCTTGGGGCACCTGGGCAGTTTGGTTGGTTAAGTGTCTGACTCTTGATTTCAGCTCAGGTCATGATCTCAGGGCTGTGAGATCGAGCCCTGCATCGGGCTCCATGCTCATCAGGGAGTCTGCCTGAGGTTCTCTATCTCCCTTTCCCTCTACTCCCCCGCCCCGTATGTGCTCTCACTCACTCTAACATAAATAAGTAAATCTTTTTTTTTCTTTAAGATGAAATAGGGGCCTCTCAATTTCATAAGGAACATTCATGAATCTGTGTAAGGAAACCCATCTATTTCAGCTATCTTTTAAAAGAGTTGGCTCTTAACAATAATTCACACAAAGAAATAAAACGAGTTCTAGAAAGCCTTGAGCTAGCTACTTCTAGATTAGATAAGTATGATGGAGAAGCAAAAGCAACATAGAAATACTAATCCAGCATTGTGAGTTGAGCCACTTAAAAATGTATTTCATCGGGCCGCCTGGGTGGCTCAGTCAGTTAGGGGTCTGCCTCCCTGCTCCGTGGGGAGCCTGCTTCTCCCTCTCCCCGTTTGTGTCCCCTCTCTCACTGAGTCTCACTCTGTCAAATAAATAAAATCTTTTTAATAAACTGTATTTAATTAAAATATTTTACCAACATTTTTATTTCTTTCCTCTAAAATTAAAACCATATAACAATAAATCTTAGGTTTAGCAGGTGAGAAGCAGTAGTCAAAAGCATGAGATGTAGGATCAGACAGCTGTAGGGTCAGGTCTGATTCTGCCATTTACTGGCTGTGTGTACTTAAACCACATGATAACCCCACGGCTCTCTTATCTTAAAAGGGAGGTAATACCCCTGGCAGAAATTTTTATATGGTTGAGTAAGATACTTCACATAAAACAGTTAGCCAGGCACCTGGGTGGCTCAGTGGGTTAAGCTTCTGCCTTCGGCTCAGGTCATGATCTCAGAGTCCTGAGATCGAGGCCCACATCAGGCTCTCTGCTCGGCAGGGGGCCTGCTTCCTCCTTTCTCTCTGCCTACTTGTGATCTCTTTCAATGTCAAATAAATAAATAAAATCTTTAAAAAAAAAAAAACAGCCAAGTGCTTGACACTCAGGAAATAAAAACTGTTATTATTCTTTCTCTCCCTGCTTCTGTTCCACCTCTTCTTTCTGAATGCTGAGGGCTGCATTTGTCTATGGCTTACTTAAAAGGAATTGCAGATGCAAGGATTCTCGGTTGGGTCACAGCTTGTTTTATGTAATTTTTTATGGTTTATAGACTCTAAAATTCTCATTGGAGCCTTGGTGACCTATTGCATTACTAAACAGATAACTAAAAAAGTACTTCACAGCTTTGCATAGTAGCTTCCTGGTTTAGTCCAGACAGCAGCTTTAGGCCAATTTGTTTCAACATAGCATTTAGAAACATTAAAGCAGGGGCGCCTGAGTGGCTCAGTTGGTTAAGCGACTGCCTTCGGCTCAGGTCATGATCCCGGAGACCCGGGATCGAGTCCCATATTGGGCTCCCTGCTCAGCGGGAAGCCTACTTCTCCCTCTCTCACTCCCCCTGCTTGTGTTCCCTCTCTGGCTGTGTTTCTCTCTGTCAAATAAATAAAATCTTAAAAAAAAAAAGAAAGAAAAAAGAAACATTAAATCACTAACCAAATGATGTAAAACAATGTTGTGACATAGCCCCACTTTGTTTTTTATATTTAAATAATTTAAAGTGACTAAAATAATAATGGCTACCATTAATGCTAGACATTTAACATATATAAGTTATCTAAAACCCTAGTAACCTTTATTTAAAACTAAGCAAGCTGAGGCTCAGCAAATTTTATAACCCATCGTCAAAGTGCTAATAAATGACAAGAAAGAACATCCACACAAAATTTATTTAACTCCAAAGCCCATATTTGTTTTTACTCATTCAATGTCTCTCTTAATTGTGAACTCAGTGCACATTTCTATTGAAATGTAAAGAAAGTAATCATTCACTAATGGGGGCATTTTTTTAAGCAAAAAAAAAAAAAAAAAAAAAAAAAAAAACAACAACCAAGGAAGATGGCATTTACCTTGGTGAATGTACAACAGTCTAAAGTATTAACCATCCAACACTGGACTTTTGTTAGTCACTGCATTTCAAAATGATCAGAAAAGCAGTGATGGGCCAACAGTGAATAAATTTACACTCTACTATAAAACGGCCAATTTATTAGTTTAGAAAATGATATCCCTTTCCAGTTTCTAAAATATCTGTGTCTGCAATTTAAGTTAGCGATTCAGGATGCCCACGAAGCTGAATTATTTATCAGAAGATTGCTTAGCAAAGGGAGGTAAATTATCTTGTGGACCATTTCATCCAGATCATGGGGAGATAGGGGCTATCCCTGATGCATAGCAAAGACTAACTCTCTTGAGGACTAAATTACTCACGATCCAGGTTTCAACATCTTCCTCTGCTGGACAGTTCTACACATATTGTCATGAAGTTTGTATCTCTGAAAAAGTCTTCTCTATGCTCACAACCCCTTCAGTTGATAGTCTTTCTTCAGCTGTGTGAATTGCACTAATTAAGCTAAGGAGCTGTTACCAGAAAGTGGCTTTTATCAGTAACATTCTAGACATTGTGTCTCCATCAACACGTATCGATTTAACAGGTTAACTCTGCAATCATCTCTCTCTAGTGTGAGTAGACAATCTGATAGCTCCTACTAGATCATCAACTTCAGGAACCAAGATGCAATTTGTTTCCAAACTTCTGTCTCAAATAAGCTTATTGCCAATTATCCAACCCTAAAATT
The DNA here is from genome assembly GCA_004023965.1 of Spilogale gracilis. Classification (NCBI taxonomy): domain Eukaryota; kingdom Metazoa; phylum Chordata; class Mammalia; order Carnivora; family Mephitidae; genus Spilogale; species Spilogale gracilis. The sequence continues at coordinate 15,652 of PITA01019412.1, read as the reverse complement.
GTTGTAGCTGGCAAATTCCCACCTATGTTCAGAAAAAGGGTAAATAAACCTGAACAGCAGGGTCTATTAACTCTTTTCCTTAGTACATTTTAAAACAACTTTTCCATACCGAACCACCAGGTGGCAGTGCTACTCAAAGCCAGATACTTGAGAGTGACCATGTTGTGGGGGTTTTTTAATTAGAATTTCTTCAGCAGGGGGCCTGAGTGGTTCAGTGGGTTAGAGCCTCTCTGCCTTTGGCTCGGGTCATGATCTCAGGGTCTTAGGATCGAGGCCCATATGGGGCTCTCTGCTTGGCAGGGAGCCTGCTTCCTCCTCTCTCTCTCTCTCTCTCTCTGCCTGCCTCTCTGCCTGTTTGTGTTCTCTCTCTCTCTCTCTCTCTCTCTCTCTGTCAAATAAATAAAATTTAAAAAAAATAAAAAGAATTTCTCCAGCAGTTTTCCTCATTTAAATAAAGAAGCAATTGATGATTCTCATCATATATTTTTAATTACCCATTTAAATAATAACTTCCATGCTCTGATCCAATCTCTTGTACATAAGCCCTTCTCAAAGAAAATGTTAATGTTCTGTAGGTAAAAACAGAATGAGATCGCTTCACTTATATAATAGAATATTACCTCTGCCCCCTGAATATGTGTGATCTACATTGTTGGCAACTAGAATAACAGCACTCCACAATTCTTCAAGGCAGTTCAGTACCAGTCTCCTAGCTAAGCAACATCAAAGCATGGCTAGGACAGGCAGAATGACATGCTCTTTTATCCTCTGCATGTACCATAGACTACCAAAAAAAAAAAAAATGATATCTGGACCTCATTGGATTAGCATACTTTCCACCTTTCCCTATTGCAGAATGCTGGGCTTTACTGATCTATGTCCTCGGATTTATAAAGGGTCAATATAATATCACACGGGGCTGTAGGCCTTCTAGGCCCGGTATCTTGAGGACAGAAAAGTTTGACGCCTGGGGATGGAGGTAGGGGAGTATTGGCTTCAGAATACTAGAAGAAAACTGCCAGAGTATCTATATGTCCCTTGTTACAATTTGTGATTGTCTTTGTTTTGATATCTATTTGTTAGTAATCTGTGGGTCCCAGTAGCAAAATGTAATCTCCACGTGGTATAGAGAACATACCTATTTTACTCTACCTTGTATACCCAGTGCTTAGCAGTTAGTTGCACTCAATAAATACTGAATAGAGGATATCCAGTTCTAAGATAAATCATTCTAAGAAAGAATTAGCTAATTCATATAGATTTGATTTTCTAGATGTTTTTTCCCAGTGACATTTGTTTTACCCTTCACTCAGAGAAGTGGATGTTCAGAAGTAGCTAAATTAAAAGAAAATGGAGGCTCAAAAATTACACATATAGAACCAGTAGGTGTAGAAAAAAGGCCGAGTGATGGAATTAATCTCTCAGTCATTTTGGGTTTTTTTATTATTATTTTAACTTTCAATCTCAGCTTCTCATCTCATCCATTTCATGTTATCCCTGCAGCCTTGCTGCTAATTAACCACTTCCCTGGCCTTTTCCTTTCTCAGACAGGAAGGCATGGGAATTAACACGAGAAAGTACCACACTGCTGGCTTCTTCCAGGCAGCAGCAATGATTTATCAGTCCTCATGTCCGCAGCCCTGAGCCCAGTGCCTGGCCCCTCGTATTCCATGATGGACTATCATTCAGCAATAAAATAGCATGACGTACTGGCACATGCTTCAGCCTTTCATGGATGAACTTGAAAGCATGCTCAGTGAAAGAAGCCAGTCACAGAAGACAAAACAAACCAACGACAACAAGAAACTGCATAATGTGTGATCTTTTGTATGAGGTGTCCAGAGTAAGCAAATCGATACTGACAGAAAATAGATGAGTGGTTACATAGGGATGAGGAGGCTGGGAGAAACAGGGACGGGGATGGCCTTTTGTGGGAGGATGATGAAAATGTCCTGACGTTGCTTGCAGTGTTGGTTGCAAAATTCTGTGGATATGCTAAAAGCTGTGTGAGTCGTGAGATGTGATTATATCTCATTGAGGCTGTTATTTATAGAGCAAAAACAAAGCAACCTTTGAATTTGCTTTTCATCTCTGAAGAGACCAAATGAATGCTGGAGATTTGTTGCTTGTTTTAACTAACAGAATTTAGATTTATGAAATATGCTTTTCTACACTATAGACTCATACTTCCCAATTTATCAAGAAAAATATGCTGATCGTAAAAAAAAAAGATCAACATTTTCTCCAGGTTTTTGTATTTGTGTGCTTGTTTTAAGAAAAATTGTTTCCTATTCAGTCACCCTGGATCTTTTTATGATTAGTAGTATCTCAAAGGCGATGAATTGAACAATTACTATGCAAAATAAAAAATACTGTTAAGGCAAAATTTTAATTGTATCTTGTGATCTAATTAATAAAATATTTCTATATCATGTTTCAGTCTGTGGAGCCTGGTGAGGTGAAGCACACAGCTGCAACATCAGGACCAGCACCAGTAGTTGCTGACCCACCCAGAAGTGAGAAAGAAATAGACCCCAGCAGCATCCCCACGGCCATCAAGTACCAAGATGACAATTCCCTGGCCCATCCAAATGTGAGATCCTTCGATCGGAAGAATGTCCACTGAAGTCTAGTTGACTAAAATGAATTCAAACTGTTGTCATTTTGTGCTGGTGACAAGGAGACTGTTGGAGGAAATGGATTCAGATGTTGGTATTGGCTAGAAATAGGCAGCTGACCTGACCTCCCCCCCTTAGGGCAGCTACGTGGATTTGCATCTGATGCAAGCCTAATCGTGTTGTCCGACTTTTAGAAGTATTCTTTCTATGCTTAACAAAAACAGGCAAAAAAAAAAAAAAGTTTGTTTTTAAAGTCTAGCATTAAAGATCTAATTCTGCCTCAGCTGTAGTTGGTTCATTGAATTGAACCTGTCATCAACATGGTATTGTGTTCTGAAGCCGTGTCATTCCACTGTTTCTCTGAGAGGGAGTGTAGGAAATAAACTTCACAAAATGCGATGTAAAATTGTTAACAACGTTGATGTTAGTCCTTTTCTCCAGGACTTTCTGAACATTATTAATTCCAAATAGATTTTCTTTGGAAAAAGACTTCTTTGGGAAGTCACCAAAAGTTAAACAGTATCCAGGGGCACCTGCGTGGCTCAGACGGTTAAGCCTCTGCCTTCAGCTTATGTCATGATCTCAGGGTCCTGGGATCGAGCCCCACATCAGGCTGTCTGCTCAGCAGGGAGCCTGCTTCTGCCTCTTTCTCTGCCTGCCTCTATCTTTTTTCTTTTTTAATTTTTTTAAAGATTTTTATTTATTTGACAGAGAGAAACACAGCCAGAGAGAGAACACAAGCAGGGGGAGTGAGAGAGGGAGAAGCAGGCTTCCCGCCGAGCAGGGAGCCCGATGTGGGGCTCGATCCCGGGTCTCCAGGATCATGACCTGAGCTGAAGGCAGTCGCTTAACCAACTGAGCCACCCAGGCGCCCAATAAATAAAAATCTTAAAAAAAAAAAAAAAGTTGGGGCACCTGGGTGGCTCAGTTAG
>PITA01019412.1:0-12002 GCA_004023965.1 Spilogale gracilis | reverse complement strand
CAAATCCAAGTTATTGGCAAACAATAACATTTTTCCTTTTTCTTTTTCTTATTTCAGTTATTTATTGAGAAAGCTGATGCTGAGGAGAAGTGGTTCAAGAGATTAATTGCTCTCCGACAAGAAAGACTAATGGGAAGTCCTGTGGCCTAAGTAATAATATACATATAGTTGAGTTAACAGTAGCATTGGAAGTTTAGGTTTTTAAATCCCAATATTAACTTTTTACTCTTAAAAAGCAGTTAGCTGATTATGTGAAAAAGTACCGTTTCATTCATTTTTCATGTAGGCTTGAATATTTGTTAATTTATCAAACACTGTGAATATTAAAACTAGTATAAAATTTAACAATGCATGAAAATGTCATACTGTTCATAAAGTTAATCCTAAAAATATCAGTGGAAAATAAATAGTACACAGTAGTGTTTCAGTAAATTAGAAAAATATTAAGTCATCATTTAAGGACACAATTTTGATTAATCATGCATATGTAAGAATCAAACTATATGCTATCCATGCGAGATTTCATCTTCCATGTATTATGAAACCATTTTTGAATCTTTTATTTCACCTTATTGTAAAAATTTAGGCAGAATAAAAGGCACTCTAAACAATCTAAGCAGACTGAGCATGTTAATCTTAAAGGAAAAACATATATTTTGAAAACACTTCTTGAAAATTAAATAAATTGATGATTTATTATTTAGAAATCAGCATTTACTAAGTGTTCCTTTTAAAAATGTTAGCAGATCCCAGCTCATTTTTCTAGAAACCATATGTTCATACTAGACCTCATCAGTTGACCAAATACCTATGAAGGGGAAATCATTTCTGAGGAAACTGGTAAGAGCTCTCACTTCAGTCTTACTTACCCAACTGCTGTCCCCTGCAGAGGAAGCCAGCTAATTGTAATTTTGATAAGGCTATCTGTCATTGTAGAATACCTTTCTCTAGTAGCTGAATGAAAATCAGCTATGCATTCCACACTAAACATGCCAGAGATAAGGATTTCTAGGCCTTGCCTTACAAAACTAGTTTTCAACAGCTGACATATTTCCCTTCTACTTTGTTCTGTTGTCTGGTCTCGAATCTGGTCTCTATGAAGACTGTGCCTCGGAATACAAGATAAGCCTGAAAAGTTTTGGGAGAGGATTACTAATACGTAGGACAGTTTAAAGCCATCTTTGTTATATTTCTGAAACTACTAAAATCCTAATTCCTGTAAAAATTTAAAAAATAGAGGTACCTGGGTGGCTCAGTCACTGAAGTATCTGCTTTCAGCTCAAGTCATGATCCCAAGGTCCTGTCCTGCTTAACAGGGAGCCTGTGTCTCCCTCTTCTGCCCACCCCTGCTGTGTCTCCTCTCTCTCTCTCTCTCTCTCTCTCTCTCTCTCTCTCTGTCAAATAAATAAATAAATAAATAAATAAATAAATAAATAAAACCTTTTTAAAAATAAATAAAATTTTAAAAATACAAAAATTCCAGTTACAAAAGGTATGGAAAATAGACTCATTTTCACTCATTTTCAACAAAATACTCATTTTCATGTAAATGTGGTTCACATCCTAAGCAGATGCTAGTGGTGTTTTCTTTTCTTATCTTTTCTCTTCTTTTTTAGGAGTAAGTAAAAGTGCCCAGCATAAACTCAGGTTTATGTGATCTTTAATGAGGATGCATACATTTTTAGTGACTAAAAAGGGACTACAGTTTTTGAAATATTTTGTATTTAATTCTTTGCATAACTTGTAAACAGTAAAAGGACTCTCACTCTTTTGGAAACCCATATTTTACAAGAATATGAGTTATCATTTGATCCACTAGTTTATTCCCCAAAGAACCTGGACTAGACATTTTTTTCCAGTATGCCTGATGCTCCTTATCTATAACTAGTGAAAATATTGTGATCTATGTTAATTATATTTAACACCAGTGTTCCTTTGTGGCAAGTAGCCCAAATACAGAAGTGTAAATTATAGTTGATTTGTATTTTAAAGCTAGATTTTTCACAGAGATGTAGAATCAAGTTTTTTTTAATTAACCAAACTTTAGTCCTTGCAAGAACTCAATGACTGTTCCCCTCCTTCCTGATTTCCAGTATGATTCACTTTAATGTATCATTAACTTCATTTACCTACATTCCTGTTGAAGACAATATTACCACACAAGCCCAAACCAAATTTAATGAGAAAGGCTTCAGAGAACACTATCGAATATATCACCATACTCAAGCTAGGTGATACATCCTGGCCTTCTTTAATATCCTAATATAATGAGTCTATAAAATGCAACAATCCCTTTCATGTCACTTGACTAATGATAACAATTTGGACTTACATGAGACCTTGGTGTCTATTGAAATGTTGATTTCATACAGAATGATGAGTGCTTATACTATAAGTTGAGTTTTCATTTCTGACTACATTCTTAGGGAAAATGGAATAAGAACATTAAGTCATTTACCAGCTTCACCTCAGCATCCTCACCTATAAAATGAGGATGCTAAGAGTGGACCTGCCTTCTTTGATTTTTCAGCAAAATAACATAAAAAAGATGTCCTTCATAGAAAAAGTATTCTGTTTATGCCAAGATAACATTTTAGCATGCTAGCCAACTTAAGGAAATATGGAACAAATAGTTGTATGGGTAATGGTGTGAAAAGTTGTACCCCAACATTGGTGTACTCCTTAGGTATGCGCTTGAAATGCCATGGTCAGTGGATTCTATCCCAGCTTTGTCCCCAGCTCTCCCTGATCTCCCTCCCTGCCAAGAACACAGGAAACTCTATTTGTTCTGCAGTTAATGACCTATACCATCTACTTACTTGAGGGATCTCAGGTCTTCTACAGTCAAATTTACTCACTTACTCATTAATCTTTTTTTCAATACCTAGTTTGCGCTGGGCACCATAAGTACACTTGGGTATACACAGGTGAATCTAGTGGGGATCCTGCCTCCAAGAGGTTTAGTTATGAAGCTCAGACATATATGTGACAAAGGAATATAATACTTAGTGGCAGAGGAAATGACTCGGTTGCAGTGAAAAGAGAAATTACTCCAAGTTAGAAAATTGAGGAAGACTTCATGAAAGAAATCCACAAGTAACGAAGACTTGAAGGATAGGATGGCTCCCAGAGCCACAAAGACTCACAGCCATCTACCCACCCTCATTTTCCTAATAGTTGCCCTAGAAAGTTGGGAACTATCACAGTTCTAACCCAGGGAAGAATTCCTCTTGTGAAAGACTCAAATAGCCCTGCCTCTCAATTTTATGAAAAATCCAGGCAAAATTTGAGGTTTCTGGTTATCCTTTGATTTCTCTGACCATTTCTACCTTTCAGTGGAGAATTGGATGAATAAGCCAAGCCTTCATTTGGCCACTGGTATCAACAGTCTTGTATCACTACCAAGATGATATGAGCCAAACATGCAAAAGTAACCGAAAGGAGATTTTCAGTACCTCTGAGAAAGCATCGCATCTCCAGTAAGGCCTTGCACAGCCGTGTGGATCCTTGTGTGTTCCCCGATAATCTTTGTTCTTCCACTGTGTACTGATAGAGAAAGCATCATTTTGGGACTAAAAGAGACAGTCCATTTGTCTGTGTTTAGAGCTTACCCCAAATTTTCCTTTCATTTGGGCATCCAGTGAAAATCTTTAAGTGAACAAATAAGATAGTAACAAAAGCTAGAAATGAAATAAGACACGTGACATTTTTGATCACTGAACTATGGATGATTTGATCTGGAATCCTTGTACCCATGTTACTCCTTCCTTCCCTCTTTTCCTATCCCCAAATTCCTTGTATTACACAAGGAATTTTATTTTTTTAAGAATTGTTTATTTCTTTTAGAGTGAGAGCAGTGGGAAGAGGGAGAGAGAGTATGAAGCAGACTTTGTGCTGATTGCGAAGACCCTGAAATTACGACCCTGAGCCAAAACCAAGAGTTGGATGCTTAACCAACTGTGCCACCCACGTGTCCCTACAGAAGGAATTTTAAACCAGCTCTTGGCCATTACTCAATTGATACCGTACTTGAATTATTTAGGAAATGTTTAAATGCCATCCTTTAAATGTAAGCTTAACTCCTTGGAACTCCATTATGGAATAATGAAAAAGCACATCATCTTCATAAGAAAATACTTGAGTCTTTACCACAGGAGTACAAATAAAGATAAGAAAGAACACTTTGTGAATTCTTTAATCATCTTCAACTTTTGTCACAGGGGTAGACATTGGTCAATATATTTAACTGGTAGGTTTCTCTAAACCAAAAATAAAAGCTCGTATCTATATTTCCAAGTTATTTCTTCTCTCATTGTACACCCAGGATCTAGCCCATTCCTGACACGAAGAAAGCTCTCAATATTTTCCAGTGAAAGAAGAAAGTGCCCATGTTGAATGAGCTGTCTATTTAATAGTTTGGTTATTTAAATTAAGCTATTTGGAGCCAGTACAAAAAATAAATAGGTGTCTATGTATATACCAAAAGAACTGAAAGTGCAGTCTCAAAGAAATGCTTGCACAGCCGTGTTCATAACAGCATTATTCACAATAGCTAAAACATGGAAGCAACCCATGTATACATACAGTGGAATATTATTCAGCCCTAAAGAGGAAGAAAATTCTAAGCGAAATAAGTCAGAGACAGCCAAATACCATATGATCTCACTCATATGTGGAATCTAAAAAACAGAACAAATGAGCAAAGATTAAAAAAAGAGAAAGAGACAAACTAAGGAACGGACTCTTTTTTTTTTTTTTAAGATTTTTATTTATTTGACAGAAACACAGCTAGAGAGGGAACACAAGCACGGGGAGTGAGAGAGGGAGAAGCAGGCTTCCTGCCGAGCAGAGAGCCCAATGTGGGACTTCAGAGAGCCCGATGTGGGACTTGATCCCAGGTCTCCGGGATCATGACCTGAGCCAAGGCAGTTGCTTAACCAACTGAGCCACCCAGGTGCCCCAAGTAACGGACTCTTAACTATAGAGAACAATCTGATGGTTACCAGAGGGGAGGGAGTGAGGGGAAGGGGATTGAAGAATATACTTGTGATGCACACTGGCTGATGTATGGAATTGCTGAATCACATATTGTGTACTTGAAACTAATATAATAACTATGTTAACTAAAAAAGGAGGAAGGAAATTCTACAATATGCTACAACATGGATAAGCCTTGAGGACATTTTGTTAAGTGGAATAACCCAGTCACAAAAAGGCACAAACTGTTGTGATTCACTTATATGAGTTACTCAGAGTAGTTAAAATCATAAAGACAGAAGGCATAACTGCAGTTGCCCAGGCTGGGGGAGGGGAAAATGGGCAATTACTGTATAAGGGGTAAAGAGTTTCAGTTTCATAAGGTGAAAAGAATTATGGGGATGGATGGTGGTGATGGTTTCACAACACTGAATGTATTTAATAAAGCTGAACTGTAGAAATAAAAGTACAGAGTAGTGCCTTTCTGTGGCATTTGGGACTACAACAGTGGGGTAGAGTTTAAGCAAGGATCTTACTAGTCCTACACTAGACCAGACTTTCTAGTGTAATTTTTTTGTTGCTTAAATAATATTTCAAATGATGTGGTTGTGGTCCTTCAGGGTCCACCCACTGGCTCCTACGACTGTTGTCCTTGCAAGCTATAGGCGCGCGCTCAAGAAGTAAAGCCTAGCAGTATAGAAATACACCACTGTAAGCGCAACAGTGTACCAGTTTATTTTTAGATCTTGATGAAGGAATGGCAAAATGATCCTGCTACAGCTCTCAGACAGAATGATGAACTGAACTGACTCTCTTTTAGCGTCTTGTAACTTGAGACTTGGGGTAAAATCCCACAGTGTGAAAAACGTCGTAGAGTGCAGGCTCCCTTCATAATCTTTTTAAAAATGAACTACTAGAATCCCGTGTCTTACGTAAACTCTCTAACTACAGTCCATCTATCTGTGAATGTTCCACAAGAATTAAGTCATAAAATTAATGGAATTGAAAACATAAATAATTGAGAAATAAGTGTTTTCCAAATACCAACATATTGGGTGAATGACTACTGTTAAAGATTCGCAGATTTTTGAAACAAATTCTGTAACTGGATTATTTATTTAGCACCATTGTAGCTTTTCTCTTTTTCTGCTGTATTACGTCAATAGGCCTGGAAAAGATAACTCAAAACTTATTTATTAATAGTTTGAAAAAATACTCTTCATGGGTGCCTGGGTGGCTCAGAAGATTAAGATTAAGCCTCTGCCTTCAGCTCAGGTCATGGTCTCAGAGTCCTTGGGATCGAACCCCACATCGGGCTCTCTGCTCAGTAGGGAGCCTGTTTCCCCCTCTTTCTCTGCCTCCCTCTCTGCCTACCTGTGATCTGTCTGTCAAATGCATAAATAAAATCTTAAAAAAAAAATACTCTTCAAAATGTTGTGTATTTGAATCCCCTGCAATCTCAGTGTGTGAGGTGAAAATGGGAAACCATCCAAAGTTATCATTTCACATATAGTTTTCTCCGTGTTTAAAATATTTCATTAAAATTTGTGGACCTGGGCACCTGGGTGGCTCAGTGGGTTAAAGCCTCTGCTTTCGGCTCAGGTCATGATCTCAGGGTCCTGGGATTGAAGCTTCCTCCTCTCTCTCTGCCTGCCTCTGCCTGCTGTGATCTCTCTGTCAAATAAATAAATGAAATTTAAAAAAAAAAATGTGTGGACCTACCATAGAGCATAATCAGCATCCCAAGTCCTGTATTAACAGCTATTTGACCAGAAACACTTCCAGGCGAATAACCTATTCGCATTCCACGCTTGTGTTTCAGAGGTAATGTGGGCTTCTTTCAGAAAAGGATGCCTGGAGGCTTTTAACTTCCCTTCTTTATAATTAATAAGAGAATAATGGATGTGTTAGCATTCACCATAGCCTAGAAAATAACAGAGACTCCGTTTTTACTTGTTGTCCTTAACTTGAAATTCCTATTTCTAAGTATTCTCATCTTGCTATAAAAACCGTGCAGTATAATTCTCAAGAGATGTTGTTAGATTAATTTCTAAATCCCTTTGAAAGGCCTTTATTTTTTTTTAATATTTTATTTATTTATTTGACAGAAACCCAGCCAGAGAGGGAACACAAGCAGGGGGAGTGAGAGAGAGAGAAGCAGGTTTCCCGCCGAGCGGGGAGCCAGATGCGGGGCTCGATTCCAGGGACTCCGGGACCATGACCTGAGCCGAAGGCAGATGCCCAACGACTGAGCCACCCAGGCGCCCTTTGAAGGGCATTTAAAAACGCCTTAAAGAGCTTTGAAAAAAGTTATAAAAATATGCTTTTTCTAAATAATAAATAAATAAATAAATAAAATCATCCAAAAAAATATGCTTTTTCTCTTATTTTTTGAAAAGCTACCTTAAAATTCTCACAATCTATGACAAAAAAAAAATCTCTCTCCTTTAGCCAGCAAAGACAGCATAGCATTAAAATGTACTTTTACTTTGGGAGATAAAAAAAATCAATCTAATGTTTGAATATTGGGTTCTAGCTCAAATGCAGAATATGTATATTAAATGTGAATGACCAGGCGCCTGGGTGGCTCAGTGGATTAAAGCCTCTGCCTTCAGCTCAGGTCATGATTTCAGGGTCCCGGGATCAAGGCCCAAATTGGGCTCTCTGCTCAGCTCCTCTCTTTGCCTGCCTCTCTGCCTACTTGTGATCTCTCTCTGTCAAATAAATAAATAAAATCTTTAAAAAAATAAAACAAAAAAAATATGAATAACCACTACTTTTTAAACATTCTGCTTCGAAGTACTTCAAAGTATACTCAATCTTCATGTGTATATTTTCTATAAATTATATAATTTAAATATGCCAGCTAGCAAATGGTCACATCTAGTTTATTAAATGTGCTCATTTGCTGATATCAGCCTGATAAAAGAATAGCAATGAAAATTATATCAAGAATTAACCCTTTTCCTAAGTGATATCTTCAACATTTTTGTGACTTGAGGATTTTATTTCATTTTTTTTTAAACAGGAAAGTCAAGTCAGCTATAAGCAACCAGTTTTTGTTACACTGCTGCTCTTTCTCCCTGCCGAGTGACCACTGTTAACAGTCCTTCCCAGCCCTGCCCTGTGTTTAAACAAATGCATCTCTGTAGAGACAGTGACATGGCTATCTTTTCAGACCATGGAAACAGATTGGTCTGCAGTTAACTTTTTCCCTTGATATCATGCCTTGGATAACTTTCGGAAGCCATACATCTATATGCCTCATTCTTTTGGAGTGGCTGCGTAGACTTCCTAAAAGTGAAACTGCTAAGCCATAGGGTATGTATCTTTTGTATTTATACTATAATAGCAACAGTAAACTTTCAAATTTGATGATTTTACACAAATTGAGATTTTATCACTAATCACTCCCCCAAATTACTTAAGAACTAAAAAGTCACTTTATAATTAGGATGCATTTTATGCAGCTGTTTCCCTCCATATGCCCCTGAACTCATTGGTCACAGTGTCCCAGGACGCTGGTCTTTATAGACTGCAGTGCCTGCTTTCCCTTGCCCTCCAGCCTCTGATTGGGTTCAGCCAATAGGAGGCACCGGCAGGAAGTCAGAAGAAGGAGCAGAAAGAATTGGGTATCTGTCGCTTTGCTGGGCCCTGCTTCAATTGTGGCGGCTTTCCTAAGGCCCAGCTCTTTTCCCAAGGGTGCATCTCTCACCATGTTCTAGGAACAGCTCCTTCCTCCTGGCCCTTCAGACATGGGGGCTGGAAGAGTTTCCTAGAGCTAATATGCCCTGATTGGGACCCTTAACCCTGCCCTCCTGCAGGTATTTAATGCCTTCATTAAAAGCTTTTGTGTTTGCTGCTGAGACCAAAGCTGATAAAATTATCTTCAAGGGTAGTGTATCAATTAGGATTAAGTATACCAGTTCCATAACAACAGCAACAACAAACAATGGCTTAAAGAGGAAAAAATCTTTCTCTCTCAAGGAAAAGACATTTAGAGGCAGTTATGATGGATTCATACGTCAGGCACTTGGGCTCTTGGGTGGATGGCTTTCACCATGAGCTTCAGGCTAACTGAGGCTGCAACTAGCATTCTCACATTCCACATGCCCACATTCCAGGCAGCAGAAAGGATGTCCTCCCTGCCTTTTAAGAAGACTAAGAAGTTAGGATTGTTCGTTCCAACGCTTTGAAGAATGTTGGTGGAATTTTGATCGGAATGGCATTGAAAGTGTAGATTGCTCTGGGCAGTATAGACATTTTGACAATGTTTATTCTTCCGATCCATGAGCACGGAATGCTGTTCCATCTTTTTGTGTCTTCTTCAATTTCTTTCATGAGTGTTCTGTAGTTCCTCGAGTACAGATCCTTGACTTCTTTGGTTAGGTTTATTCCTAAGGATCTTATGGTTTTTGGTGCTATAGTAAATGGAATCGATTCTCTGATTTCCCTTTCTATTTTTTCGTTGATAGTATATAAGAATGCAACTGATTTCTGCGCATTGATTTTGTATCCTGCCATATTACCAAATTGTTGTATGAGTTCTAGTAGTTTGGGGGTAGAGTCTTTTGGGTTTTCCACAAAGAGTATCATGTCATCTGCAAAGAGAGAGTTTGACTTCTTTGCCAAGTTGAATACCTTTTATTTCTTCCTGTTGTCTGATTGCTGTTGCTAGGACTTCAACACTATGTTGAACAGTAGTGGTGAGAGTGGGCCTCCTTGTCTTGTTCCTGATCTCAGAGGGAAGGCTGTCAGTTTTTCCCCACTGAGAATGATATTCGCTGTGGGTTTTTCATAGATAGATTTTATGAGGTTGAGGGACATTCCCTCTATCCCTTATACTTTGAAGAGTTTTAATCAGGAATGGACGTTGTATTTTGTCAAATGCCTTTTCTGCATCAATTGAGGGTACCATGTGATTCTTCTCTTATTGATTTGTTCTATCACATTGATTGATTTGCGAGAACCAAAAAAGACCCCGAATGGCTAAGGAATTGTTGAAGAGGGAAAAACAAAGGTGGGGGCATCATGTTACCTGACTTCAGGCTTTATTACAAAGCTGTGATCACCAACACAGCATGATACTGGCACAAAAACAGACAAATAGAGCAATGGAACAGAGTAGAGAGCCCAGATATGGACCCACAAATCTATGGTCAAATCATCTTTGACAAAGCAGGAAAAAATATACAGTGGAAAAAAGACAGTCTCTTCAATAAATGGGGCTGGGAAAATTGGACAGCTACGTATTGAAGAATGAAACTAGACCATTCTCTTACACCACACACAAAGGCAAACTCGAAATGGATGAAAGACCTCAATGTGAAGCAGGAATCCATCAAAATCCTAGAAGAGAACATAGGCAGTAACCTCTTTGACATTGGCCACAGCAACTTCTTTCAAGACACGTCTCCAAAGGCAAAGGAGACAAAAGTGAAAATGAACTTTTGGGACTTCATCAAAATAAAAAGCTTCTGCACAGCAAAGGAAATAGTCAGCAAAACAAAGAGGCAACCCACAGAATGGGAGAGGGTATTTGCAAATGACACTACAAAGGGCTGATATCCAAGACCTATAAAGAACTACACAAACTCAACATCCAAAAAGAAGATGAACACATCAAAAAATGGGCAGGAGACATGAAGAAGTACTTCTCCATAGAAGATATACAAATGGCTAACAGACACATGAAAAAATGTTCAACATCACTAGCTATCAGGGAAATTCAAATCAAAACCACACTGAGATACCACCTTACACCAGTCAGAATGGCCAAAATTAACAAGACAGAAAACAACAAGTGTTGGAGAGGCTGCGGAGAAAGGGGAACTCTCTTACACTGTTGGTGGGAATGTAAACTGGTGCAGCCGCTTTGGAAAACAGTGTGGAGATTCCTTTAAAAATTAAAAGTAGAACTTCCCTATGACCCTGCAATTGCACTAGTGGGTATTTACCCCAAAGATACAGATGTGGTAAAAAGAAGGGCCATATGTACCCCAATGTGGTACAATGGCCGCAATCACCAAGCTGTGGAAAGAGCCAAGGTGCCCTTCAACAGATGAATGGATAAAGAAGATGTGGTATATACACACAATGGAATACTATGCCTCTCAGAAAGGATGAATATCCAACTTTTGTAGCAACATGGACTGGATTGGAAGAGATTATGCTGAGTGAAATAAGCCAAGTAGAGAAAGTCAAGTATCACATGGTTTCACTTACTTGTGGTGCATAAGGGGTAATATAGAGGACAGTAGGAGAAGGAAAGGAAATGGGAAGTAGGGTAATTTGAAGAGGGAAGGAAACGTGAGAGACCTTGGACTCAGAAACAAACTGAGGGTCTTGGACAGAAGGGGATAGGGGGATGGGAGAGCCTGGTGGTGGGTACTGAGGGCACATATTGCATGGAGCACTGGGTGTGGGGTATGGGCAATGAATCTTGAAACACTGAAAAAATAAAATAAAATTTTAAGAAAAGAAGAAGAAGATTAGGAAGTTAAAAGAGACCTGCAAGTTTATATCACACCAATTGAAACTGAATCAAATGATTGCTGTCCTGTTGCAAGGAAGATTGGGAAATGAAGTGTTGAAGTGTTTTAGTTTGTCAGAGCAGAAAATACCCTCATAATTATGAATCATCATAATATAATATTCACTTTAAAAATATAGTAAAATCCTGAAACAGACTTAACTATAGAGAAGAAACTGATGATTACCAGAGGGGAGGTGAGTGGAGGGGGGTGAAAAATGTGATAGGGATTAAGGAGTGTCTTGTCATGATGAGCACTGAGTAATACATAGAACTGTTGAATCATTGTATTGTACACCCAAAACTGATATAGCACCGTATGTCAATTATACTGGAATTATAATAAAAACTTAATTAAAGATAAAAATATAGCTAGCAAAATCCTGAAAGAACCCAGCTACATAGCCCATCTACTCATTCAAATTTCCGTTAATTCAGAAAACAATTTCAAGGGCAGCACGTTCCCTTTCCCAGCTCTCCAAAGGGGACTAGA
>PITA01019411.1:0-37589 GCA_004023965.1 Spilogale gracilis | reverse complement strand
TGCATTCTTATACACTAACAACGAAAAAATAGAAAGGGAAATCAGAGAATCGATTCCATTTACTATAGCACCAAAAACTATAAGATACTTAGGAATAAACCTAACCAAAGAAGTCAAGGATCTGTACTCGAGGAACTACAGAACACTCATGAAAGAAATTGAAGAAGACACAAAAAGATGGAAGAACATTCCATGCTCACAGATCGGGAGAATAAACATTGTCAAAATGTCTATACTGCCCAGAGCAATCTACACTTTCAATGCCTTTCCGATCAAAATTCCACCAACAGTCTTCAAAACGTTAGAACAAACAATCCTAAAATTTATATGGAACCAAAAAAGACCCCGAATCACTAAGGAATTGCTGAAGAAGAAAAGCAAAGCTGGGGGCATCTCATGACCTGACTTCAGGCTTTATTACAAAGCTGTGACTACCAAGACAGCATGGTACCGGCATAAAAACAGAGAAATAGACCAATGGAACAGAGTGGAGAGCCCACATATGGACCCACAAATCTATGGTCAAATCATCTTTGACAAAGCAGGAAAAAATATCCAGTGGAAAAAGGACAGTCTCTTCAATAAATGGTGCTGGGAAATTGGACAGCTACATATATAAGAATGAAACTAGACCATTCTCTTACACCACACAAAGGCAAACTCGAAATGGATGAAAGACCTCAACGTGAGGCAGGAATCCATCCAAATCCTGGAAGAGAACATAGGCAGTAACCTCTTTGACATCGGCCACAGCAACTTCTTTCAAGACACGTCTCCAAAGGCAAAGGAAACAAAAGCGAAAATGAACTTCTGGGACTTCATCAAAATAAAAAGCTTCTGTACAGCAAAGGAAACAATCAACAAAACAAAGAGGCAACTCACAGAATGGGAAAAGATATTTGCAAGTGGCACTACAGACAAAGGGCTGGTATCCAAGATCTATAAAGAAGTACTCAAACTCATCACCCAAAAAGAAGATGAACACATCAAAAAATGGGCAAGAGACATGAAGAGGAACTTCTCCGTAGAAGATATACAAACGGCCAACATACACATGAAAAAATGTTCAGCGTCACTAGCTATCAGGGAAATTCAAATCAAAACCACTCTAAGATACCACCTTACACCAGTCAGAATGGCCAAAATTAACAGGACAGAAAACAACAAGTGTTGGAGAGGCTGCGGAGAAAAGAGAACCCTCTTACACTGTTGGTGGGAATGTAAACTGGTGCAGCCGCTTTGGAAAACAGTGTGGAGATTCCTTAAAATTTAAAGATAGAGCTACCCTATGACCCTTCAATTGCACTACTGGGCATTTACCCCAAAGATACGGATGTAGTGAAAAGAAGGGCCATACGCACCCCAAATTTCATCGCAGCAATGGCCACAATCACCAAACTGTGAAAAGAGCCAAGGTGCCCATCAATAGATGAATGGATAAAGAAGAAGTGGTACATATATACAATGGAATACTATGCCTCCATCAGAAAGGATGAATATCCAACTTTTGTAGCAACATGGACTGGACTGGAAGAGATTATGCTGAGTGAATTAAGCCAAGAAGAGAAGGTCAAGTATCGCATGGTTTCACTTACTTGTGGTGCATGAGGGGTAACCTGGAGGACAGTGGGAGAAGGAAAGTAAATGGGAACTAGGGTAATCTAGGGAGGGAAATGAAACAACAGAGACTTTGGACACAGAAACAAACTGAGGGACTTGGAGGGAGGGGGTTGGAGGGATGGGAGAGCCTGGTGGTGGTACTGGGGACACCTAAAGTGTGGAGCACTGGGTGTTGGGAATGGGGAATGAATCTTGAAACACTGGGAAAAAAATTAGTAACAATAAAAAAAAACAGCCTCCAATGTGTCACTGCCTAGCACCAAGTTATCAGGGCTGAAGGGCCCCTGGATCCTAACATCAAACCTAGGTTGGATATTCAGGTGTTTGTCTCCAGAGTCCTGGTCCCCGAGCCATAAGAATGGGGGAGACATGGGACCTATAATAAGATTCCAACTTGTAACATGAAGAACACTACAGCAGTTGAGCACCACAAAACCTTAAGATCAGGAAAAGTCTGCATCCCTACTAGGGTCCATGCCCATATTCAGAAGACCCCTGAACAAGAACCTGCTGTTGGGCACTCAGCCAGATGCAGATCCTCAACTCAGCAGGCCAAGAGCTTGAATCAGCACTCAAGTATTGGGCCTGCCAGCCCCGAGAACCAAAAGCAAACCCTAGCTAGCAATGTCAGGTGTCTGTTCCCGAAGTCCTGGCAGCCAAGTCGCTCAGACTGAGGATACCATACACATAGTAAAGGACTCTGTCATCTAGCCAGAGAGATACCACAACATTTGGAGCTCCATCACAGAGCAGGAGAAATCTGCATGCCTACCATGGAACAAGATTATATTCAGCAGGCCATGGACAATCACCTGGAGTCTGGCACTGAAACTGACCAATGGCCTCAACTCAGCCTCACAGGCAGCTCACCTCACATCTCCCAAGTTTGGGGCTACCGCAAGCCTAGGCCCTAATCCCAAGCCAAGATGGATTTTCACACCTATGTTCCCAGAGGCCTGGCCTGCAAGGTGCAATGATAAGGTGCACATGGTGCATATCAGTGGACTCAACCAGCTAGTCAGCAGAAAACCATGCCATCTGGAGCTCTGGAAACCCCTCATGGCAGCAGAAATAGTCATGCCCACCGTGTGGCCTCCCAAAATTTGAATGGACCCTATGACATCCACCTGGAGTCTAGCGCTCAGGCTGACCCACAACCTCAACTCAACCTCCTAGAAAACTCAGCTCATCATTGAGAGATTGGGCCTCCTGGAACCCTAGGCCCAACTCTAACCTTAGTATGGATTTAGGGGCTTCTGTCCCCAGAGGCCTGGGCGCCAAGCCTGATAGCCTGGGGACACCAGATCCATACCAGCGGAATCCACCTGCCAGGCAGAAGGAAACCATGACCTTTGCAGTTACACCAAACCCCCAGAACAGGAGAAAATTGCTTCCTGACTGGGGGAAAAGCTCACCTTATTTCACACTGGTCACTCACCTGGAGTCTGGCACTTAAACTGACATACACACTAAACTCAGTCACCAGGGCAGCTCAGCTCAACACTCCAAGATCAGGATTGCAGGGCCCCTAGGTTCTAAAGCTAACCCTAACCTAGATTTTCAAGCCTTTCTGCCCAGAGGCCTGGCCCTCAAGCCATAAACAGTAGGTATCCATGGGACATATCAGTGGACACAGTCTGCCAGGCTGCAGGAAACTACATTTGGAGACGGCAAAAACTCACGGCAACAGAAATCTGCATGCCCACTGTGGGCCACCCACCCATTCAATGGCCCCAAACACACCAATCTGGCATCGGACGCTAAGATGGACACATGCCTCAACTCACCCTCCGAGGGTTCACAGCCCAGCACCAAAATATCAGTCCTGCTGGACCCCTATGTCTTCACTTTAACCCTAGTTTGGATATTCAGGTATCTGTCCCCAGATTTCTGGCCCCCAAGCCATAAGAATGGGGGAGACCAGATACATATCAGAGGATTGTGTCTTGCAATGAGAAGAATTGTATGACATTTGAGCACCCCACACACTTCAGAGAGAGAAAAATATGCATCCCTACCAAGGTCCACACCCATATCCAACATCCTTTGTTTGCATACAAACCTGCCATCAGGCACTCAGACAAAGGCACGTCCTCAACTCTTCATGCCAGGAGCTCATATCAGCACTAGATGATGGGTTCTGCTGAACCCTTAGGACCAAAAACTAAACATAGGTTGTAATATCAGGTCTCTGTGCCAGGAGGCCTGGACATCAAGACCCACAGACTGAGGGCATCATATTTATAGTGGAGGATTCCGTCATCTAGCCAAAAGGATACCACCACATTTGGAGCTCCAAAAACCCTGAGAGCAGGAGATAACTGCATGCCTACTAGGAAACACCAACATATTCAGCAGCCCCCTAGACAGAAACCTGGAGTCAGGCACTCGGACAGATGCACGCCCTCAACTCAGTCCCCCAAGGAAGTCGACTCACCATTGGGAGATCAGGCCTGTTGGGCTGCTAGGACTTAACCCATATGCAGGATTGCATTTTCTGACATCCTTCCCCAGAGGCATGGCCACCAAGCCATAGATATTGCTGACACTTGAGTTTTATCAGAGTACTCCACGTACCACCCTCAAGGAAACTGTGACATTTGAAAATCAATAAAGCCCTCAGAGCAAGAGAAATCTGCATGTCTAACATGGAACAAGATCACATTCAGCAGGTGCCTGGACAATCATCTGGAGTCTGGCACTGAAACTGACCAAAGGCCTCAACTCAGCCTCCCAGAAGCTTGCCTTACCATTCCATGTTCAGGTCTGCGGGGAACACTAGACCTTAAACCTAATCCTAGGCTGGATTTTCAAACCTCGGTTCCCAGAAAACTGATCCCAAACTGGCACACATAAGGTACACATGGGACATAAGAGTGGACTCATCCTCTCAATCAGCAGGAATCCTATGTCATCTGAGCACCACAAACTCTCAGAGCAGCAAAATCTGCATACCCACTGTGAGACCAACCCAAAATTACATGGATCCCATGACACCAACCTGGAGTCTGGCACTCAGACTGACCCATGCTCTCAACTCAAACTCTGAGGAAGCTGAGCTCAGTGCCATGTGATCAGGCCTCCTGGGCCCTCAGGCTGTAACCCTAACCCTAAGTTGGGTTTTGTGGCCTCTCTCCCCAGAGGCCTGGGCACCAAGCCCAACAGATGAGGACACCAAACCCATACCAGGGGAGTCAGCCTGCCAGGCAAAAGTAATCTATGATATTTGGAGGTACACAAGAAGCCCACACTCAGTGGCTGCTGGTTACTCACTGGAGTCTTACACAAAAATTCATCTATTCCCTACACTCAGCCACATGGGCAGCTCGCCTCAGCACTCCAAGGTCGAGATTGCAGGGTGCCTAGGTCTTAACCATAACCTTAAATTCAATTTTCAAGCCTCAGTACCCAGAGGCCTGGCCCACAAGCAATAAACATTAGGTACACATGGGACATATCAGTGGACTCAGGCTGCCAGTCTGCCAGAAACAGTGCCATTCGGAGACAGGCAAAACCCTCAGAGCAGCAGAAATCTGCATGCCCACTGTAGGATGCCCCCACTTCCAATAACCCCATTACACCAACCTAGAATCGTACACTTAGACTGCAAGATGCCCTCAACTCAGCCTCCAAGGAGTCACAGCCCAGCGCCATGATATCAGGCCAGTCTGACCTCTAGGCCTAACATTAACTCTAGGTTGGAAATTCAGGTATCTGCCCCCAGAGGCAGGGCCCCCAAGCCATATGGATGTCGGAGACCCGGGGCATATCAGAAGATTCCGACTTGCAATAAGAACACTGCTGCATTTGAGCACCACACCATCTTCAGAGTGGGAAAAATCTGCATTCCTATCAGGGTCCATGCCCATATTCAGCAGACCCCAGGACACTAACCTGCCTATGTCAACTCAGACAGATGCACGTCCTAAACTCAGCAGGACATGAGCTCGAATCAGCCCTGGAGCATTGGGCCTGCTGAGCTCCAAGCACAAAATCTTAACCCTAGGTTGCGATGTCAGGTCTCTGTCCCTGGAGGCCTGGCTGCCAAGCTGAACAGACTGAGAACACAATACCCATAGCAGAGGACGCTGTCGACTAGCCAGAGGATACCACCACATTTGGAGCTTCACAAAATCCTCACAGCAGGAGGTAACTTCATGTCTACCAGGGAACCCACACATTCAGCACCCACTGGACACTAACCTGTAATTGGGTCTCAGGCAGATGCATGCCCTCAACTCACCCTCCTGGGGAGCTCCTCAGAGAGTTGGGAGATCGGGCCTGTTGATCCCTTAAGCCCTAACCCTAACCCTAGATTGCATTTTCAGACATCTTTCCCCAGTGGTCTGGCCCCTAAGCCATAGAGATTGTGGACACATAAGTCATATCAGAGTACTCCGCCTACCAGCCACAAGGAACCCATGACATTTGGAACTTCACAAAACCCTCTGAGCAGGAGAAATTTGCATATCTAGCAGGAAACAGGATCATATTCAGCAGGCCTCTGGACACTCACATGGAGTCTGGCACTGACATGACCAACAGCCTATACTCAGCCTCCCAGGCAGCTTACCTCACCATTCCAAGTTCAGGTCTGATGGGACCCTAAGGCCTAACCCTAACATTCAGCTGCATTTTCAACCCTATGTTCCAGAGGTCTGGCACCTAAGCTGCAAAGACGAGGTACCACATGGGGCATATCAGTGGACACACCCTGCCAGTCAGCGGGAAAATGTCATATTTAAGCTCATGAAAGCCTTCAGAGAAGAAAAAATCTGCTTGCTCACCAGCGGGCCACCCCAAACTTCAGCGAACCCCATGACACCAGCATGGAGTCTGGCACTCAGACTGACTCACGGCCTCAACTCTGCATCTGAGGAAGCTCAGCTCGACCCCAAGAGATGGGGCCCCTGATTCCCTAGGCTCTTACCCTTACCCTAACCATAGGTTGGATTTTGGGACTTCTGTACCCAGAGGCGTGGGCGCCAGGCCTGACAGACTGAGGACACCAGTCCCATACCAGAGGACTGTGCCTGACAGGCAAAAGGAAACCATGACATTTCAAGGTACACAAAACCTTCAGAGCAGGAGAAATCTGCTTACTGACTAGGGAAGAAGCTCACACTCAGCAGGCACTCATCACTCACTTGGAGTCTGGCACTAAAACTGACCTATGCACTAAACACAGCCACCCGGGCAACTTGCCTCACCACTCCAAAATCGGGCTTGCAGAGCCCCTAGGTCCTAACCCAAACCCTAAGCTCGATATTCAAGCCTCTCTGCTCATAGGCCTGCTCCACATCCAGAAACATTATGTACACAGGGGACATATCATGGACTCAGCCTGCCAGACTGCTGGAAACTACATTTGGAGAACGACAAAATCCTCATAGCATCAGAAATCTGTATTCCCACTGTAGGCCACCCCTACTTTCATTGGTCTCCAATGAAACCAACCTGGAATCGGACACACAGACACACACATGCACTCAACTCAGCCTCTGAGGAGTCACAGTCCTGCACCAAGATATCAGGCCTGCCAGTCCCCTATGTCTTAACTTTAACCCAAGGTTAGATATTCAGGTATCTGTCCCGAGAGGCCTGGCCCCCAAGCCATCAGGATGTTGGAGACCTGATACATATTGGAGGATTGTGACTTGCAGTGAGAATACTATGGCATTTGAGTGCCCCATACCTTTCAAAGGGGGAAAAAAATCTGCATACCTACCAGGCTCCACGCCCATATTCAGCAGTCCCCTGGATACAAACCTGCCATTGGGCACTCAGACAGAGGCACGCCCTCAACTCATCACGCCAGGTGCTCGTATCATCCCTGGAGGATTGGGCCTGCCTAGCCCCAAGGACCAAAAGGTAAGCCTAGGTTGCAATGTCAGTTCTCTGTGCTTGGAGACCTGGCCACCAAGCCACACAGACTGAGGACACCATACCAATACCAGAGGACTCCGTCGTCTAGTCCAAAGGATACCACCACATTTGAAGCCCCACAAAACCCTCAGAGCAAGAGATAACTGCATACCTACCAGGAGATACCCACACATTCAGCAGATCCTGGATACTAAATTGGATTCAGGCATTCAGACAGATGCACACCCTCATCTCAGTCCCCCAGGGAGATCCTCTCAGCATCAGGAGATCATACCTGTTGGACCCATAGGACCTAATCCCAACCCAGGATTCCATTTTCAGACACCTTTCCCCAGAGGCCTGGCCACCAAGTGATAGAGATTGCAGACACTTGAGTCATAATCGGAGTACTGTGCCTACCACTGAAAAGGAAATTGTGATATTTGAAACTCCATAAAGCCCTCAGAGCAGGAGAAATCTGCATGCCTAACACAGAACAAGATCATATTCAGCAGGCCCCTTGACACGCACCTGGATCTGGCACTGAAACTGACCAACGGCCTCCACACAGAGTCTCAGGCAGTGTGCCTTACCACTCCATGTTTGGGTCTCCTGGGACACTAGATCTTATACCCAACCATATGGGGGATTTTGAAACCTCGGTTCCCAGAAAACTGGCCCAGAACATGTACAGATGAGGTACACATGGGACATATGATTGGACTTATCCTCTCAATCAGCAGGAATCCATGTCATTAGGAGCTCCGCAAAACCCCCAGAGCAGCAGATATCTGCATGCCCACTTGGAGCCACCCCAAAATTACATGGTCCCCATGACACTAACCCATAGTCTGACACTCAGATTGACCCGCTCTCTCATCTCAACCTCCGAGGAATCTCAGCTGAGTACCAAGAGATCGGGAGTGCCAGGCCCCAAGGCATAACCCTAACCCTAGGCTTGATTTTTCAGATATCTGTCTGCAGCAGTCTGGCCCCCAAGTCATAAGGATAGAAGATTCATGGGCCATATCAGAGGACTCCAATTACCAACCATGAGGATTCCATGATATTTGGAACTCCACAAAACCCTGGAGCAGGAGAAATCTCCATGCCTACCAGGAACAAGGTCACATTCAGCAGCCCTCTGGATGCCAACCTGGAGTTTCACACTGAAACTGACCAATGCCCTAAACTCAGCCACCCAGGCAACTCAACTCCACATGCCATGTCTGGGCTTGCAGGGCCTTAGGTCCTAGCCCTAACCACAGGTTCTATTCCCAAGGCAAAATTCCGAGAGACCGGGCCCCCAAACCACACAGATTAGGTATACATGGGCCATATCAGTGGAAACACCATGCCAGTCAGTGGGATACCGTGCCATTTGGAGTACTGCAAAACCCTCAGAGCAGCAGAAATCAGCATGCTGGACCTGGAGCCATGCCAAATTTCAATGGCCCTCATTACCCAATCCTGGAGTCTAGGACTCAGACTGACAACATGCCCTCCACTCAGCCTCTGAGGAAGCTCACTGAGCGGCGAGAGATCAGGCCTGCCAGCCCCCTAGGTCCTATTGCTCACCCTAGGTTGGATTTTCAGATATCTGTCTGCAGAGGTCTGATACCAGGTCCAAAGGATGACAGATTCATGGGCCATATCAGAGGACTCCGAGTAGAAGCCAGGAAGGACCAGTGAAATTTGGAACTCTGCAAAATCCTAGAGCAGGATAAATCTGCATGCCTACCAGAGAAGAAACTCACATTCACCAGGACCCTGGACCTCACCGGGAAACTGTGACTGAAATAGACCTTCACCCTATGGCCTGCTGCCCAGACAACTTACCTCCATGCTCCAAGATCGGGCTTGCAGGGCCCTTAGGTCCTAAACCTAATGCTAAGTTTGATTTTCAGGCCTCGTTACCCAGAGGCCTGGCCCCCAAGCAATACATATGAGGTACACATGGAACATATCAGTGGACTCAACTTGCCAGTCAGCAGGATACCATGCCATTTGGAAATCCGCACAGCCCTCAGAGCAGCAGAAACTGGAATGCTCCTCCTGGGGCCATGCCAAATTTAAATGGCCCCATTACACAAACTTGTTGTCCTGGACACAGACTGATGCACGCACTCAACTCAGCCCCCAAGGAAGCTCAGCATAGTGCTTAGGAAACGGGCATGCTAGGACTTTAGGCCCTAACTCTAACCCTACATTGGATTTGCAGATATCTGTCTGCCAAGGTCTGGCACCCAAACCATAAGGATGGTGGATCCATGGACCATATCAGAGGACTCTGAGTACCAGCTAGGAGGAATCCATGACATTTGGAACTCCAGAAAACCCTAAATAAGGAGAAATCTACATGCCTACCAGGAAACCAGTTCACATTCGCGAGCACCCTGATGAATCAGGAATTTGGCACAGAAACAGACCAATGCCCTAAAATCTGCTACCCAGGCAAATTGCTTCCATGCTCCAAGATTGGGCTTTTAGGGCCCTTAGGTCCTAACCCTACCCCTAAGTTCGATTTTCATGCCTCTCTACCCAGAGACCTGGACCCCAAGCCGTACACATGAGGTACACATAGGACATATCAGTGGACTCACCCTACCAGTCAGCAAGAAACAGTGCCATTTGGAGATCCACAAAGCCCTCAGAGCAGCACAAATCAGCATGCCCCTCTGGGGCCATGCCAAATTTCAATGGGCATCATTACATCAAACTGGACTCTGGGACTCAGATTGATCCAGGCCCTCAACTCAGCATCTGCAGAAGCTCTGCTGAGCACCGAGAGATAAGGCCTGCTTGGCCAATAGGCCCTAACCATAACCTTAGGTTGAATTTTCAAGTTTCTTACCCCAGAGGTCTGAACCCCAAGCCATAAAGATGGGGGAAACATGAGGCATATCAGAGGACTCTGCCTCACTGCCCGAAGGAATTGTTCAATTTCGGAACTCCACAAAACCCTCAGAGCAGGAGGAATCTGCATGACTAGCCAGGAAGAAGCTCACATGCAGCAGCCCCCTGGACAACAACCTAGGATGTGGCACTGAAAATGACCAATGCCCTAAACTCAGCCTCCCAGGAAAATCACACCCGGGTACAAAGTTTGGGATGCAGGGACCCTAGGTCCTAATCCTAAACCTAGGTTTGATATTCATCCCCAAGATCACAGAGGACTGGCCCCCAAGCCGCACAGTTTAGGTAAACATGGGCCATATCAGTAGACTTACTCTGACAGTCAGCAGGATACAGTGCCATTTGTAGATCCACAAAACCCTCAGAGCAGCAGAAATCAGCATGCCACCCCTGGGGCCATGCCAAAATTCAAAGGCCCCCACTACCCAAACCTGGAGTTTTGGACTCAGGCTACCCTACGCCCTCAAATCAGCCACTGAGAAAGCTCAGATTTACCCAGAGATAAGGCCTGTCAGGCCGCTAGGCCCTAACCCTACCCTAAGTTGGATTTTCAAATTTTTGTCCCCAGAGCCCTGTTCCCCAAGTCGGAAAGATGGGGGAAACATGAGCCATATCAGAGGACTCTGCCTCACTGCCTGAAGAAATAGTTAATGTTTGGAACTCCAAAAAACCCTCACAGCCGGAGAAATCTGCATACCTAGCCAGGAAAAAGCTCACATTCAGCAGACTCCAGGACACCAACCTGGAGTGTGGCACTGAAAGTGACCAATGCCCTAAAATCAGCCTCCCTGGAAAATAGCACCCTTGTACAAAGTTTGGGATGCAGAGACCCTAGGCCCTAACCCTAAACCTAGGTTTGATATTCATCCCCAAGATCCCAGAGGCCTGGCCCCCAAGCCGCACAGATTGGTAAACACTGGCCGTATCAGTGGACTCACCCTGTCAGTCAGCTGGATCCCGTGCCATTTGGAGATCCCTAAAAGCCACAGAGCAGCAGAAATCAGCATGCCGACCCAGGGGCTATGCCAAATATTAAGGCCCCCATTACACAAACCTGGAGTCTGGGACTCAAGCTGCTCTACACCCTCAAATTAGGATCCGGGAAAGCTCAGCTGAGCACCAAGAGATAAGACCTACCAGGGCCCTAATCCCTAAACCTAACCCTAGGTTGTATTTTCAAATTTCTGCTTGCAGAGCCCTGGCCCCCAAGCTGGGAAGATGGGAGAAACATGACAAAGATGAGAGGGCTCTGCCTAGCAACCCACAGGAATCGATGACATTTGGAACTTCACATAACCCTCAAAAAAAGAGAAATATGCATGACTTGCCATGCACAAGCACACATTCAGCAGCCCCCTGGACACCAACCTGGAGTCTGGCATTGAAACTGACCAATGTCCTAAACTGAGCCACCTGGGTGGCTCAACTCCACATGGCATGTTCAGGCTTGCAGGGACCCTAGGTCCTAACCCTAACCCTAGGTTCTATTTTCAAGCCAAAGTTTCCGGATGCCTGGTCCCCAGATTACATATACATGGGCTATATCAGTGGACTCCCCTGCCAGTCAGCAGGATACTATGTCATTTGGAGATCTGGAAATGCCTCAGAGCAGCAGAAATCAGCATGCTGCCCCTGGGGCCATGCCAACTTTCAAAGGCCCCCATTACCCAGACCTGGATTCTGGGACTCAGACTGACACATGCCCTCAACTCAGCCTCTGAGGAAGCTCACTGAGCACCAAGAGATCGGGCCTACTGGGCTCCTAGGCCATACACTAACCCTAGGTTGGATTTTCAGTTATCTGCCTTCAGAAGTCTAATGAACAGATCAAAATAATGACAGATTCATGGGCCAGATAAGAGGACTCCACATACCAGCCAGGAGGTATCCATCATATTTGGAACTCCACAAAACCCTAGAGCAAGAGAAATCTGCATGCCTACCATGGAACAAATACACGTTCACCAGGACCTTGGACACTAACCGGGAATCAGGCACTGAATCAGACCTATGTCCTAAAGTCTGCTACCCATGCAACTCACCTTCATGCTCCAAGATGGGCTTACGGGGCCCTTGGGTCCTAACTTTAACCCTAAATTCCCTTTTCAAGCCTCTCTAGCCAGAGGACTGTCATCCAAGCCATACACAGAGGCAAACATGAGACATATCTGTGGACTCACTCTGCCAGTCAGCAGGAAATGGTGCCATTTGGAGATCCACAAAGCCCTCAGAGCAGCAGAAATCAGCATACACCCCTTGAGGCCACGCCAAATTTGAATGACCCCCATTCTGCTAATGTGGTGTCTGTAACCTGACCAACAGCCTCAACTCAGCCTCCAAGGCAGCTTGCCTCACAGACCCAAGTTCAGGGCGACTGTGACCCTAGGCCCTAACCCTAAGACTAGGCTGGATTTTCAACCCTATGTTCCAAGAGGCCTGTTTCCCAAGATGCACAGATGAGGTACACATTGGGCATATGAGTGCACTCACCCATTCAGGCAGCAAGATACCAAGCCATTTGGAGTTCCAGGAAACCCTCACAGCAGCAGAAATCTGTATCCCCAACCCCAGGTTCAATGGACCCTATGACACCCACCTGGAGTCTAGCACTCAGACTGACTCACAAACCCAACTCACCTCCTAGTAAACTCAGCTCAGAGGTCAGATATCAGGCTTCCTGGAACCCTAGGTACAAACCCTAACCCTAGGTTAAATTTAATGGCTTCTTCTCCTAGAGTCCTGGGCGAAAAGCCCGATAGACTGAGGACACCATACCTTAATCAGGAGATTCCACCTGCCAGACAGAAGGAAACCATGGCATTTGGAGGTACACAAAACCCTCAGAACAGGAGAAAATTACTTCCTGACAAGGGAAAAAGCTCACATCAGCACCCACTCGTCACTCACAATGACTCTGGCACTTAGACTGACCTATGCCGGAAATTCAGCCACCAGAGCAGCTCACTTTAGCACTCCATGATTGGGCTTTCAAGGACCCTAGGTCCTAAAGCTAACCCTGTCTTAGATCTTCAAGCCTCTTGACCCAGAGGCCTGGCCCTCAAGCCATAAATGAAGGGACACATGGGACATATCAGAGGACTCAGCCTGCCAGACTGCTAGAAACTGTGCATTTGGAGACCAGCAAAACCCTCAGAGGAACAGAAATTTTCATGCCCATTAGGGCCACATCCACATTCCATGGCCCCATTACACCAACCTCAAATTGGAAACTCAGACTGACACATGCCCTCAACTCAGCCTCCAAGGAGTCACCGCCAGCGCCTAGATATAGGGCCTGCCAGGCCCCTGGGTATTAATATTAACCCTAGGTTGGATATTCAGGTGTCTGTCTCCAGAGGCCTGCCCCATGAGAGATAAGGACGGGGGAGATCTGGACCCTATCAGAAGATTCCGACTGGCAACGAGAACACCACAGCATTTGAGCACCATAAAACATTTAGATCAGGAAAAATGTGCATCGCTGCCAGGGTCCATGTGCATATTTAGAAGCTCCATGAACACTAACCTGCTGCCAGGCACTCACATGAATGCACGTCCTCAACTCAGAATGCCATGAGCTCGAATCAGCACTGGAGGATCAGGCCTGCTGAGCCCCGAGGACCAAAACTATGCCTAGCTTGCAATCTCAGGTCTCTGTGCCTGGATGCCTGGCTGCCAAGCCACACAGACTGAGGACACTATACCCAAACCAGAGGACTCCAACGTCTAGCCAGAAGTATACCATCATCTTTGGAGCTCCAAAAAACCTTCAGTACAAGATAATCTGCATGCCTAACATGGAACAAGATCTTACACAGCAGGCCCCTGGAAACTCACCTGTGTGTCTGGCTTGAACCTGACCAATAGCCACAATACGGCCTCCCAGGCAGCTCGCCTCACTGCTCCACGTTCTGGGCTAGGCCATAACCCTATGCAAAGGCTGGATTTTCAACCCTATGTTCACAGAGGCCTGCCCCACAAGCTTCACAGATAAGGTGCACAAGGGACATAATCAGTGGATGCACCCATGCAGTCAGCAGGAAACCATGCCATTTGCAGCTCCTGAAAACCCTCAGAGCAGCAGAAATCTGCATGCCTGTGGTCGGACCACATCAAATTTCAATAGACCCTATGACATCCACATGGAGTCTAGCACTCAGACTGCCACACATGCTCAACTCAGCCTCCAAGGAAACTCAGCTCAGTGTTGAGATATCAGGCCTCACAGAACCTTGGGCCTTTGGCTAACCCTAGGTTGGATTTAGGGGCTTCTGACCCCAGAGGCCTAGGGGCCGAGCCCAATAGACTGAGGACACAGGAACCATACCAGTGGATTCCATCTGCTAGGAAGAAGAAAACCATGGCATTTGAAGGTACACAAAATGCTCAGAGCTGGGGAAAATTGGGGAAAAATTCCTGACGAGGGAAAAATTTCACATTAACACCGACTGGTCACTCACCTGGAGTCTGGTACTATAACTGACCTATGCCCTAAACTCAGGCACAAGGGCAGCTCACCTCAGCATTCCAAGATCAGGCTTGCAGTGCCCCTAGGTCATAATGTTAAGCCTACATTGGATTTCAAAGCCTCTCTACTCAGAACCTTGGCCCTCAAGCCATAAACATTAGGTACACATGGGACATATCAGTAGACTCAGCCTGCCAGACTGCCAGAAACTGCATGTGGAGCATGGAAAAACCAGGAGAGCAGCAGAAATCTGCATGCCCACTGTTTTTCAACCCCACAAACAATGGCCCCCATTACACCAACCTGAAATCAGACACTCAGAGTGACACATGTCCTCAACTCAGCCTCCAATGCTAAGATATCAAGCATGCTGGACCCCTGGATCTGAACATTAACCCTAGGCTGGATATTCAGGTGTCTGTCTCCAGAGGCCTTGCCCCTGAGCCATAAGGACAGGGGAGATCTGGGAATTTTGGAAGATTCTGAATTGCAACAAGAACACTACAGCATTTGAACACCACACAACCTACAGAGCCAGAAAAATCTGTTTTGCTACCAGGCTCCATGCGCATATTTAGCACGGCCTTGAACATAAACCTGCTGTCGGGCACTCAACAGATGCGTGTCTTCAACTCAGCACATCAGGAGCTCGAATCAGTGCTGGAAAATCGGGCCAACCAAACCCTGAGGACCAAAAGCTAAACCTAGTTTGCAATATCAGGTCTCTCTGCCTGGAGGCCTGGACACCAAGGTGCACAGACTGAGACCATAACCATACCAGAGGACTCCATCATCTAGCTGAGGGATACCACCACATTAGGAGCTCCATAGATCCCACAGAGCAGGAGAAATCTGCATGCCTAAAACAGAAAATGATCCTATTTTGTAGGAGTCTGGACATTCACCTGGAGTCTGGCACTGAAACTTACCAATGGCCACAACTCAGCCTCCCAGGCAGCTCACCTCACAGCTCTAACTTCAGGGCCACTACAATCATAGGCCTTAAACAATAGCCTTGGATGGATTTTCAACACTGTGTTCAAGAGGCCTGGCCCCCATGTTACACAGATGACGTACACTTGGACATACCAGTAGACTCACTCAGCCAGTCAGCAGGAAACCAGGCCATTTGGAGCTCTGGAAAGCCCTCAGAACAGCAGAAATTTATATGTCCACTGTGGGGCCACCCCAAATTTCAATGTACCATATGATATTGACCTGGAGTCTAGCACTCAGACTGACTCAAAAACTCAACTCAGCCTCCGAAGAAGCTCAGCTCAGCATTGAGGGATTGACCTCCCAGAACCCTAGGCCCTTCCCTAACCGTAGGTTGGATTTAGGTGCTTCTGACCCCAGAGGCCTAGGTGCCAAGCCCGATAGGCTGAGGACACCAGACACATAGCAGGGGATTCCACCTGCCAGTCAGAAGGAAACCATTACATTTTGAGGTAAAAAAAAAAAAAAAAAAAAAAAAAAAACTAGAACAGGAGAAAATTACTTCCTGACCAGGGAAAAAGCTCGCATTAACACCCAATGTACACTCACCTGGAGTCTGGCCCTATAACTGACCTACACTCTAAACCCAACCACCAGGTCAGCTCGCCTCAGCATTGCAAAATCAGGCTTGCAGTGCCCCTAGGTCCTAACATTAACTCTAACCTAGATTTTGAGGCCTCTCTACCCAGAATCTTGGCCCTCAAGCAATAAACATTAGGTACACATGGGACATATCAGTGGACTCAGCCTGCCAGACTGCCAGAAATTGTGCACATGGAGCATGAAAAAACCTGAGAGCAGAAAAAATCTGCATGCCCACTCTTTGTCACCTCCACATTCAGTGACCCCCATTACACCAACCTGAAATTGGACACTCAAATTGATATATGCCCCCAACTCAGCCTCTGAGGAGTCACTGCCCAGCACCAAGATATCAGGCCTGCCAGGGCCCTGGGTCTTAACTTTAACCTTAGGTTGGATATTTTGGGGTCTGTCTCCAAAGGCCTGGCCTCTGAACCATAAAGATGGAGACCTGGGCCCTCTTGGAAGATTCTGACTTGCAGTGAGAAGATCACTACAGCATTTGACCAAAACACAACCTTCAGAGCAGGAAAAATCTGCTTCGCTACCAGGGTCCACACTAGCAGGGTCCACGTGCATTTTCAGAAGCGCCCTGAACACGAACCTAATGTTGGGCACTCACAAAGATGCGTGTCCTCAACTCAGCAAGACAGGAGCTGGAATCAGTACCCAAGGACTGGGCCTGCCAAACCCGGGGACCAAAAGCCAACCCTAGCTACAAATGTCTGCTCTCTGTGTCCAGAGGCCTGGCCACCTATCCACACAGACTGAGGACAACATAACTATACCAGAGAACTCCATCGTCTAGCCAGAGGGATAACATCACATTTGAAGCTTCACAAAACCCTCAGAGCAAGAGAAATCTGCATGCCTAACATGGAACAAGATCATATTCCGTAGGCTCCTGGAAACCACTTGGAGTCTGGCACTGAATGTGACCAACAGCCACAACTCAGCCTCCTAGGCAGCACACCTCACAGCCCTAAGTTCAGTGCTACTGCGACCCTAGGCCCTAACCCATTGCCTAAGCTGGATTTTCAGCACTATGTTCAGAGGCCCGGCCCCCATGTTGCACAGATGAGGTTCACATTGGGCATACCAGTGGACTCACGCAGCCAGGCAGCAGGAAACCATGCCACATGGAGCTCCAGAAAGCATAAGAGCAGCAGAAATCTGTATGTCCACTTTGGGGGTACCCCAAATATAAATGTACCCTATGATATTGACCTGGAGTCTAGCACTCAGACTGACCCAAAAACTCAACTCAGCCTCCGAGGAAGCTCATCTCAGTGTTGAGGCCACCCTAACCCTAGTTCGGATGTAGAAGCTTCTGACCTCAGAGACCTAGGCGCCAATTCCAATAGACTGAGGACAACAGACACACAGAAGGGGACTCCACCTTACAGGAAGACATGACATTTGGAGGTACACAAAACCATCAGAACTGGAGAAAATTACTTCCTTACCAGGGAAAATGCTCACATTAACAGCCACTGGTCATTCACCTGGAGTCTGGCACTAAAACTGACCTATGCCCAAAACTCAGTCACCAGGGAAGTTCACCTCAGCACTTCAAGTCGGGCTTGAAGGGCCCCTAGGTCTTAAATCTAACCCTAACCTAGATTTTCAAGGCTCTCTACCCAGAATCTTGGCCCTGTAGCCATAAACACTAGGTACACATGGGACATATCAGTGGACTCAGCCTGCAAGACTGCTGGAAACTGTGCATGTGGAGCATGGAAAAACCATGAGAGCAGCAGAAACCTGCATGCCCACACTTTGTCACCACCACATACAACAGTCCCCATTACACCAACCTGAAATCGGACACTCAGACTGACACATGCCCTCAACACAGCCTCCGAGGAATTACTGCCCAGCACCAAGACATCAGGTCTGCTGGGCCCCAGGGTCTGAACTATAACCCTAGGTTGGATATTCAGGTATCTCTCTCCAGAGGCCTTGCCTGCGAGCCATAAGGATAGGGGAGACCTGGGCCTTTTAGAAGATTCTGACTTGCAACAAGAAGAACAATACAGCATGTGAGAGCCACACAAACTTCAGAGCTGGAAAGATCTGCTTTGCTACCAGGGTCTATGTGCATATTCAGCAGCACCCTGAACACAAACCTGCTGTTGGGCACTCACACAGATGCGTGTCCTCAACTCAGCACACCAGGAGCTCGAATCAGTGCTGGAAAATCAGTACTACCAAATCCTGAGGACTAAAAGCTAAACCTAGGTTGCAATGTCAGGTCTCTCTGCCCTGAGTCCTGGACGCCAAGCTGCACAGGCAGAGGACATCATACCCATACCAGAGGACTCCATCATCTAGCTGAGGGATACCACCACATTTAGAGCTCCACAAACCCCACAGAGCAGGAGAAATCTGCATGCCTAAAACGGAGGAAGATATCATTCAGCATGCCCATGGAACCTCACCTGGAGTATGGCATGGAACCTGACAAAGGCCTCAACTCAGCCTCCTAGGCAGCTCGCCTCACCGCTTCAATTTTGGGACAACTGCGAACCTAGGCCCTAACCCTACGTCTAGGCTGGACTTTCAACCCTATGTTCCCAGAGCCCTGGACCGCAAGATGCAAAGATAATGTACACATAGGGCATATCAGTGAACTCACCCAGCCAGTCAGCAAGAAACCGAGCTTTTTGGAGCTCTGGAAAACCCTCAGAGCAGCAAAAATCTGCATGCCCACCGTTGGGCCACCCCAAATTTCAATGGACCCTAAGACACCCACCTGGAATCTAGCAATCACTCTGGCCCACAACCTCAACTCAGTCTACTAGAAAACTCAGCTCAGAGGTCAGAGATTGGGTTTCCCAGAACCCTAGGAACAAACCCTAGCCCTAGGTTAGATTTAGTGGCTTCTTTTCCTAGAGGCCTGGGCAACAAGCCTGATAGACTGAGCACACCATACCTATATCAGGAGAATCCACCTGCTAGGCAGAAGGAAACAATGGCATTTGGAGGTACACAAAACCCTAAGAACAGGAGAATTGTTTCTGGATCAGGAAAACATCTCACATCAGCACCTACTGGTCAGTCAGCTGGAGTCTGGCACTAAGACTGATCTACACCCATAATTCAGCCACCAGGGCAGCTCGTCTCAGCACTCAAAGGTTGGGTGTACAGGGCCCCTAGGTCCTAAAGCTAACTGTATCTTAGATCTTCAAGCTTATCTACCCAGAGGCCAGGCCCTAGAGCCATAAACATTAGGTACACATAGGACATATGAGTGGACTCAGCCTGCAAGACTGCTGGAAACTTGGCATTTAGAGACCGGCAAAACCCACAGAGCAGCAGAAATTTGCATGCCCACTCTGGGCCACCTCCACATTCAATGGCCCCCATTACAGCAACCTCGAATCAGGAATTCAGACTGACACATGCCCTCCCCTCAGGCTCCGAGCCCAGCGCCAAGATATCTGGCCTGCCAGGCCCCTGGTTCTTAACTATAAACCTACATTGGATATTCAGGTGTCTGTCACCAGAGGCCTGCTCCATAAGACATAAGGATGGGGATACCTGGACCCTATTGGAGGATTCTGACCAACAAGGAGAACACTACAACATCTGAGCACCACTCAACCTTCAGAGCAGGAATAATGTGCATCACTACCAGGGTCCACGTGCGTATTTAGCAGCCTCCTGAACACTAACCTGCCATCAGACACTCTCACAGAATGACGTCCACAATTCAGCACACCAAGAGTTCAAATTGGTGGTGGAGGATTGGGCACGCTGATTCTCAAGGACCAAAAGTTAAATATAGCTTGCAATGTCTGGACTCTGACCCAGAGGCCTGGTCGCCAATCCATATAGACTAAGGACACTATACCCATAGCAGAGGACTCTGTTGTCCAGCCAGAAAAATACCACCACATTTGGAGGTCCATAAAACCCTCAGAGAAGATGACTGCATGCCTATCAGTTCCACACATTCAGCACCCCTGGACACTAACCTGGAATCGGGCACTCAGACAGATGCATGCCCTCAACTCAGTCCCCTATGGAGCTCGTCTGAGCATCGAGGGATCAGGCCTGTTTGGCCCTTACCCCTAACACTAAACCTAGATTGCATTTTCAGACATTGTTCGCAGAGGGGTGGCCCAAAAGCCATAGAGATTTTGGACACATGAGTTATATAGAGCACTTCGCCTATGACCCACAAGGAAACCATGACATTTCGCACTCCATAAAACCCTCAGAGCAGGAGAAGTCTGCATGCCAAGCAAGGAACGAGATAATTCAGCAGGCCCCTGGATGCTCACCTGGAGTCTGACACTGAAACTGACCTATATTCAGCCTCCAAGACTGCTTGCCTCACTGCTCTAAGTTTAAGTCTTCTGGGATGCTAGGTCCTACCCCCAACTCTAGAATGTATTTTCAAACCTATGTTCCCAGAGGCCTGGCCGCCAAGCTACACAGATGAGGTATACATGGCACATATCAGTGGACTCACCCTGCCAGTCAGCAGGAAACCATTCCATTTGGAGCTCTGCAAAACCCTCAGAGCTGCCGAAATCTGCATGCCCACTGCAGTGCCAACTCAAATTTGAGTGGAACCCACGAAATCAACCTGGATTCTGGCACTCAGACTGACCTACCCCCTCAACTCAGCCTCTGAGAAGCACAGCTCAGCACCAAGATATCAGGCCACCCAGGCTCCTCGGTCCTAGCATTAACCCTAGGTTGGATATCCAGGAATCAATCCCCAGAGGCTGGCCCCAAAGCCATAAGGATGGGGGATGTGGGGCATATCAGAGGATTCCAACTTGCAATAAGAAGGACACTATGGCATTTGGAGCACCACACAATCTTCAGAGCTAGATAAATCTTCATTCCTACGAGGGTTCATGCCTTATTCTCAGCCCCCTGGACACTAATGTGCCATTGGACACTCACACAGATGCACATCTTCAACTCAGCACACCAGGAGAGCTAATCAGCACTGGAGGATTACTTCTTCCAAGCCCCCAGGACCAAACTCTAACCCTAGGTTGAAATGTCAGGCCTCTGTGCCTGGAGGCCTGGTGGCCAAGTTGCACAGACTGACTGTTGTCTAGTCAGAAGGATACCAAAATATTTGGGGCTCTACAAAACCTTCAGAGCAGAAGATGACTGCATGCCTACCAGGAGACACCCCAAACATTCAGCACCCCCTGGACACTAACCTGGAATCGGGCACTCAGACAGATGCACACCCTCAACTCAGAACCCTATAGAGCTCGTCTGAGTGTCAGGGGATCAGGCCTGTTTGGCCCTTACCCCTAACCCCAAACCTAGATTGCATTTTCAGACATCGTTCCCCAGAGGCCGGCCACAAGCCATAGAGATTGTGGACACAAGAGTCATGTCGGAATACTCTGCCTATCACCCACAAGGAAACCATGACATCCGGCAATCCATAAAACCCTCAGAGCAGGAGAAGTCTGCATGCAAAGCAAGGAACGATATCATATTCAGCAGGCACCTAGACATTCACCTGGAGTTGGGCACTGAAACTGCCCAAAGTCTTCCAACCATCCTCCCAGGAAGCTCTCCTCACAGCTCCAAACTCATGTCTGCTGGAAACATAGGCCCTAACCTTAACCCTAAGCTGGATTTTGAACCCTATATTCTCAGAAGCCTGGCCCCAACTTGCACAGACTAATTACACATGGGACATATGGTGGGCTCATCCGTAGAGTCAGCAGGAAATTGGGCCATGTGGAGCTCTGCAAAACACCCAGAGTGTCAGAAATATGCATGACCACAGTGGGGCCACCCAAAATTTCAATGAGCCCTATGACATCAACATGGAATCTGACACTCAGACTGACCCATGCCCTCAGCCTCTGAGGAAGCTCAGCTCAGCGATGAGAGATGGGGACCCCAGGTCCCTAGGTCTTACACTAACCCTAGTTTGGATTTTGGGGCTTCTGTCCCCAGCATCCTGGGTGCCAAGCATGACAGACTGAGGACACTAGACCCATACCATTGGAATCCTCCTGCCAGGCATTTGGAATCCATGACATTTAGAGGTATGCAAAACCCTCAGAACAGGAGAAATCTGCTTCCTGACCCCCAGAAAAAGCTCAAAGTTAACACCCACTGGACAGCCACCTGGAATCTGGCACTACAACTGACCTACACCCTAAACACAGCCACCTAGGCAGCTCGACTCAGTCCTCCAAGGTAGGGCTTGCAGGACACCTAGATCTAAACCATAACCCAAACCCTGATTTTTGAACCTCTCTACCCAGATATATGTATCTCAAACCATAAACATTAGGCACACATGGGACATATTAATGGACGCAGCCTGCCAGACTGTGAGAAACTGTGCACATGGAGACCGGCAAAAACCTCAGAGCAGCAGAAATCTGCATGCCCACAGTGGGCCAACCCCAATTTCAACGGTCCCCATTACACCAACCTGGAATTTGACACTTCTACCGACACAGGCCCTCAACTCAGCTTCTGTGGAGTCACTGCCCAGTGCCACGATATCAGGCCTGCCAGGACCCGAGGTCTTAACTTTAACCCTAGGTTGGATATTCAGGTATCTGTTCCCAGAGGACTGACCCCCACACCATAAGGATGGGGTACCTGGGTCATATCAGAGGAGTCTGACTTGCAACAAGAAGGACACTATGGCATTTGGAGTGCCACGCTACCTGCAGAGCCCGAGAAATATTCATCCCTACAAGGGTCCATGCCCTATTCAGCAGCCCCCTGGACACTAACCTGCTGTTGGGCATTCACACAGATGCAGGTCTTCAACTGAGGATGCAAGTAGCGTGAATCAGCACTGGAGTATTGGTTCTGCCAAGCCCCCAGGAGCAAACTTTAACCCTAGATTGCAATGTCAGGCCTCTGTGCCCAGAGGCATGGCCGCCAAGCTGCACAGACTGAGGACACCATACCCATACTAGAGGACTCTGTCATCTAGCCAGAGGGACACCACCACATTTGGAGCTCCACAAAACCCTCAGAGCAGGAGCTGACTGCATGCCTACCAGGAAAAATCTACACATTCAGCTCTCCCTGGACACTTACCTGGAATGGGCACTCAGAGAGATGCATGCCCTCAACTCAGCCCAGTAGGGTGCAAGTCTGAGCATTGGGGAAACACACCTGTTTGGCCAAACCCCATAACACTAACCCTAACCCTAGATTACATTTTCAGACATTGTTCCCCAGAGGCCTGGCTCCCAAGCCATAGAGATTGTGAACACATGAGTCATATCAGAGGATTCTGCCTAGCAGCCCAAAGGAATCGATGACATTTGGAACTCCAGAAATCCCTCAGAGGAGGAGATATCTGCATGCCTTCCCAGGAAGAAGCTCACATTCAGCAGCCCCCTGGACACCATTGTGGAGTCTGGCACTGAAAATGATGAACGCCTCAACTCAGCCTCCCAGGCAGCTCGCCTCACAGCTCCAAATTTGGGGCTACTGCGACCCTAGGCACTAACCCTAAGCATAGGCAGGATTTTCAAGCCTATGTTCCCAGAGGCCTGGCCCCCAAGCTTCACAGGTGAGGTACACATTGGGGATATCAGTGGACTCACCCAGGAAGTCAGCAGGAAACAGTGGCTACTGGATCTCCAGAAAACCCTCAGAGCAGCAGAAACCTGTGTGCCCGCTGTGGGGCCACCCCAAATTTCAACGGACCATATGATATCCATCAGGAGTCTAGCACTCAGACTGACCCACAACCTCAACTCAGCTGCATAGGAAACTTAGCTCAGCATTGAGAGATCATTCCTCCCAGAGCCCTACGCCCTAACCCTAAACCTAGGTTGGATTTAGGGGCTTCTCTGCCCAGAGGGCTGGGCACCAAACCCGAGAGACTGAGGACACCAGACCCATACCGGGGAACTCCACCTGCCAGGCAGAAGGAATCTATGACATTTGGAAGTACAAAATCCCTCAGAATAGGAAAAATTTGCTTTCTGACCAGGAAAATGCTCACAGTTAGCATGCACTGGTCACTCACCAGGAGTCTGGCACTAAAACTGACCTACGTCCTAAATTCAGCTTCATGGGCAGCTCACCTTAGCACTCCAAGTTCATGCATGCAGGGCCCCTGGGTGCTAAAGCTAACACTAACCTAGATTTTCAAGCCTCTCTACCCATTGTAATGGCTTTCAAACCATAATCATTAGGTACACATGGGACATATCCGTGGACTCAGCCTGCCAGACTACTGGAAAATGCATTTGGAGACAGGCAAAACCCTCAGAGCAGCAGAAATCAGCATGCCCACTGTGGGCTACCCCCACATTCAACGGTCCCTATTACATCAACCTAGATTTGGACACTCGGACTGACACATGCCCTCAATTCAGCCTCTGAGGAGTCACAGCCCAGTGCCAAGTTATCAGGCCTGCCAGGACCCTAGGTCTTCATGTTAACCTGTAGGTTGGATATTCAGGGGTCTGTCACCACAGGCATGGCTCCTGAGTCATAAGAATGGGGAAGACCTGGGCCATATCAGAGGATACCAACTTGCATCGAGATGAAAACTACAGTATTTGAGTGCCACACAACCTTCCAGTGGGAAAATTCTGCATGCTTATCAGGGGACTCCCCCACATTCAGCAGCCCCTGGGCACTAACCTGAAGACTGGCACTGAAATTGACCAAAGCCTTAAACTAAGCCACATGGGGAGCTTGTCTCACTGCTGTAGTTTGTGCTAACAGGCCCCTAGGTCTTAAACCTAACCTTAGATTAGAATTTCAAACCTCTGTCCCCAGAGGCCTGTCTCCAAATCTATACAGATTGGGTACGCATGAGCCATGCCAGTAGATTCACCTGTCCGCCAGCAGCAAACTGTCCCTTTGGAGGCTCCAAGAAACAATCAGAGCAGCATAAATCTGCAAAAACACCTGGGGGAACAAGAACATTCAATCCCTTGGATTTGGACAGAAATCTCTTGAGAAAGTGTTTCACAATACAGGAGAAGACAAGGAGACATGCACGGGCAATCCCAACCATGGGAGGTCTCAGGCAAATGTTCCACGGTAAATATTCTAGCTCTCAGGAGAGCTGTGTAACCATATCCAGACCCTAGTCCAACCCATATGAGAAATCCTTTGAAGACTGGCAAGAACTCAGGGAAACCATAGGACCTATGGCTGGGTCTCATAAGAGCTCAGCCCAGACACGGTGAATACTCTCAGGCGTGAGTACAGAGGACCACGACCAGAGGCACTGGGGAGATGTCCAGGCAGATGCCATGGGGAAGGGAAGTGGACACCGGAGGTCATGGGCGAAAGCAGTGGAAGATGCTGCGTGGAGGGGCATTGATGGGAGGTAGGGTTCAGTTGCGGGAGGCAGGCAGGAAGGTGTGCCGGACTGCTGACAGCCATGGAGGGGGGCAGTGCATCAATGTGGCTCAGACTGGGGAGGGCATGGCTTGGGATCCCATGGGGGGAAGTGCCAGACTGCCTGCCAAGCAGGAGGCAGGAAACACTGCGGACACATCTGCAATGGATGGACACAGCACTGAGGTACACAGGGAGGGGTGCTGGAGACAGGACACTGTAGCTTGAGGACATTGGAGGTGACTCTGAGATCC
Source organism: Spilogale gracilis (assembly GCA_004023965.1). Taxonomy (NCBI): domain Eukaryota; kingdom Metazoa; phylum Chordata; class Mammalia; order Carnivora; family Mephitidae; genus Spilogale; species Spilogale gracilis. The sequence goes on along the minus strand of PITA01019411.1, from coordinate 11,555 downwards.
AGGGCAAGACAGCGGATGAGGCTAAATGTCACACCCTGGCACAGGCTGCACAGGACAACTACAGGTAGAGACACCGTGCTTTGGGGCCATGTTGGTCAACAACACAGCACAGGCAAACCCTATCTCGGACCAATCCCCAGGAGAACTTGTGCAACTGCCTGAGAACATGGGCATAAATTGCCCCTAATGCATTCTGAGCCTTGGGAGAGAATGTCCTGCCACTGGCCAGAGTTCTCAGTCCCAAGCTCCTGATGGCTGGGGAAGTTCTCACGAGTTTCAGAACGCAGGAAAAGACAAGGAGATATGTGCTTGCACAGTTTGGACTGCAGGGGGGTGGGGTGGAGGGAAGCTCACCATCACATGCTCCAGAGGAAATTCTCCAGGCATCTGGGGAGCTGAGTCCCCATCTCTGGAGACCTCAGTACAATCCTCATTAGATATACCATCAGAACCAGCCAAATCTCAGGAAACCATGGGACCTCTTTCTGGGCCCCATAAGAGTTCAGCAGGGAACTGGTGAGAGCCCTGGAGCACCAGTGCTGAAGACCAAGGCCAGATGCACCTCAGGGCTGCTGTAGAAGAGGCTGCTTGAAGAGGCCATGCAGTCTCCTGCCACCAGAGGACAAAAGGTGATGGCTGTGGGAGATGCAGGGCTGGACAGTGGATGGTGAGTTTTGGCTGCCTCATTCCCTGGGGGCCGTGCTGAGCTGCCTCCCTGCAAGAGGCAGGAAGGGGCATCGAGCATGCTTAGCACGGCTGGATGAGCCCAAAGATGCCCAAGGAGGGGTGCTGGAGATGGGATACTGCAGCTTGGGCCCATGGGAACCGGTGCTGAGCTCCAGGACAAGATGCCTGATGAGGCTGCAAGTCGCCCGCCTGCCATGGGCCACACAAGGCAGCTGCAGGTAGAGACGCTGGGCACAGGGGCAATTACAGTACCTGACAAGGCACAAGGAGAACTTACCATGGTCTGAACTCTCGGTGAACTCAGGATCTGCCCAGGAACCTGGGCACAAATTGACCGTAATGCGTTCGGATCCTTGGGAGTGGAGATCACCTCCAAAAGGCCAGAGGTGTCAGCCCCAAGCTCCTGAGGCCTGGGGAATTTCTCACTAGATTTTTCCCTAAATCCTTTGGATTTGGGTAAAAAACTGGTGAGAATGCATTTGAGGATTCAGGGGAGGAAAAGGGGACCTGAGCATGCAATTGGTCTGTGTGGTGGGGAAGGGTCACCCCAGCTTGCTTGAGTGGAAATTTTCCAGACCTGTGGTTACCTGGGTTGCCATATCCTGGGACCTCAGTCCAAGTCTCGTGAGAACGCCCATCTGTACCCAAATTAATGGTCCCAAGCCTCTCACATTGAGAACACTAGACCCATAACAGAGAACTCCACATGGCATACAAAAGGAAACCATAACATTTGGTGCTCCATGAACCCCTTGAAGGGTCAAAATCACCATGCTTACCAGGGGACATCCCAATATTTGACAGCACGCTGGGCAATATCCTGGATTTGGGCACTCAGACAAATGCATGCCCTCAACTCAGCCCCCTAGAGAGCTCAACTCAGGGCTCAAGATCGGACCAGCAGAATCCATAGGAGCTAAACCTAACCATAGTTTGGAATTTCAGGATTCTATACCTATAACCCTGGGATCCAAGGACCAATGATGGAGGACACTAGACCTATACCAGAGAACTTCACCTGCCAGCCAAACTGGAACCATGACAATTGGAGATATGCAAAACTATCAGAGCTGGAGGAATCAGCATGCATATGAGAGAACAATATCTTCAGCAGTCACCTAGACACTAAACTGGAATTTGGCACTGAAGCTGACCAACGTCCTAAACTCAGTCACCCAGGGAACTTGCTGCAGAGCTACAAGGTTGGGATTGCAGGGCCACTATGTCCTAACCTTATCCTTAGGTGGGATTTTCAAGCTTCTGTACCCAGAGGCCTGGCCCCCAAGCTGTAGGGATTAGGTACACATGAGGCATATCAGTGGAATCAGCAAGCCAGCCAGCAGGACACCGTGTCATTTGGAAATCTGCCAATCATTCAAAGCAACAGAAATCTGCATACCCACTGGAAGTCACCACACTATTCAATGGACCAATTACACGAACTTGGAGTCTCGCACTCAGGCCGACCCACACTCTCAGCTCAGCATGGAGATATAGAGCCTGACAGGCCCCTAGACCCTAACCCTAGTTTGGATTGTTGGGCTTCTTGTCCCCAGAGGCCTGGGACCCAAGTCATAGAGATTTGAGACACATGATTCTTATGAGACAACTCTGCCTTCCAACCAGAAGGAAAACATAATATTTGGAGCTCCACAAAATCATCAGCATGTGTGAAAGCTGCATGCCTGCCAGGGGAGAGCCTGATATTCAGCAACCCCTGGACTCTAACCTAAAGACATGCACTCAGAAACTCACTGTCTTAACTCAGCCCCCAAGGAAGTTCAACGACATGCTGGAAGATTGGGCCTAGTCTGCCCCAAGCCTAAAACCTAACCCTAAGTTGTAACTTCAGACTTCTCTACCCAACCATGGATACTTAACTGGAGACTGACACTGAAACTGAACAAAGCCCTAATAGAGCCACACACTAAGCTCCCAAGAGCCCTGTAATTTGCACTTGCAGAGTCCCTACGTCTAACCCTAATGGTAGTTTCAATTTTCAGGCCTCTGTACCCAGAGGCCTGTCCCTAAACCTATAGAGATGAAGTACATAGGAGCAGACCAGAGGACTCACCATTCTCCAGGAGGAAAATACCACTTGGAGCTCCACCATGCAGTCAGAGCAGCAGAAATCTGCATGAACACACAAGGTCACCACAAATTTCAGTCCCTTGGATTTGTGTATAAGCCTTGAAAGAAGGTGTTTCAGGAAGCCTGCAAAGGCAAGGAGATGCAGGGTCTCACTCCCAAGCTTTTGTTGTCTCCACTGATCCTGTAATAAATAATTCCAGGGTAGGGTTTTTTTAAGATTTTATTTATTTGACAGAGAGAAACATAGCCAGAGAGGGAACACAAGCAGGGGGAGTGAGAGAGGGAGAAGCAGGCTTCCCGCTGAGCAGAGAGCCTGATGTGGGAATCGATTCTGGGTCTCCAGGATCATGACCTGAGGCAAAGGCAGTCGCTTAACCAACTGAGCCACCCAGGTGCCCCAATAATTCCAGTTCTTGAGGGAGCTGCGTCCCCATCATGGGAGACCTCAGTCCAAAGCTCATGAAAACTCCATTCAAGATGGGCAAGAATTGAAACAACCATGGGACCTCTGGCCAGGTCCCATGAGAGCTCATCCAGGACCCGGGTAGCACACTCAATGCCTAGCACCGAGGACCACAACTAGAGGCACTGGGGAAGCTGCTGTGGAAGAGGCCGTGGGGAATGGCCACGCAGTCTACTGCCACTGGAGGCCATGGGTGGCAGCAGAGGGAGAGGTTGCAATTATGGGCAGTGCAGTGGCCCATCACTAGAGGCATGGGTCAGCCATAGAGGGAGACAAGCCAGAAGGCATTGCATCCTGCTGACAGCCGTGGGCTGGGCAGTGTGGAGACACAGGGCCAGACCGGGAAGGGCATGGCTTGGCTTCTCATCACCCCTAGGGACTAGGCTGAGCTGCCTGCCAGGCAAGAAGCACAACAGCACCGGGCACATCTCCCATGAATGGGCACAGCACTGAGCTGCTCAGTGAGTGGTGAGGGATATGGGACACTGCAGCTCGCTGACATGGGATGCCATGCTCAGCTTCTTCAAGAGATGCTACAAGGAATGAAAAGACACCTCCTTGACAAGGTCACACAAGACAGCTGCAGTTAGAAATGCTGGAAGATGAGGCAGTGTTGGTCCAAGGCAAGGCAGGAGCGGAACCTGTCTTGGTCGAAACACCACTGAGAACTCAGGCAGCTGACCAGGAGTCTTGGCACAAATTGCCAGAGAAGGCATTCTAATCATTGGGAGAGGTGTTTGTCCTCCAACTCGCCGCAGGCCGCAGTCTCAACCTCCTGAGGGTTCAGGAAATTCTCAGGAGATATTTACCACAATCCCTGGATTTAGGACACATGAATCATATCAGAGGACTCCAACTTCCAGCCAGAAGGAAACCATGATATTGGAAGCTTGAGAAACCCCTCACACCAGGAGAATTCTGGATGCTTACTAGGGTACTCCCCCACAAACACCAATCCTCTTTACACAAACCTGGATGTGTGCACACAGTAGCCACACCCTCAGTTGAGTCCCCAAAGAGCTCGACTCAGTACCCTCAGTTTGGCCTTACTGTACCACTAGGACTGAACTCTAAGCCCTACTTGAAACTTCAGATATCTGTACCCAGATTCCTGGTCCCAAGCTCCACAGATCGAGAACAACAGACCCACATGAGAGAACTCCATATGGCATACAAAAGGAAACCATAACATTAGGAGCTCCACAAAACCCTCAGAGGGGTCAAAATTGACATGCTTCCCAGAGAACATCATGACATTTGGCAGCATGCTGGACCATATCATGAATTTGAGCACTCCAACAGACAAACACCCTCGACTAAGCTCCCTAGGGAGCTCAACTCAAGCTCAGGATCATGCCTGATGAATCCCTAGGAGGTAACCCTAACCTTAGTTTGGAATTTTAGGATTCTGTACTCAGACTCCTGGGCCCCAAAGCCCACAGATGGAGGACACCATACCCATACCAGAGAACTTTACCTGCCAGCCAAAAGTGTACCATGACAACTGGAACTTTGCAAAACCCCCAGAGCTGGAGAAATCAGCATGCATACCAGAGAATAATATCCTCTTCAACAGTCCCCTAGACACTAAATTGGACTTTGGCACCGAAGCTGACACAAGCCTTAAACTCAGTCACCCAAGGAGCTCACCACACTCCTAAAAGGTTGGGTTTGCAGGGCCACTAGATCCTAAGGCTAATATTAGCTTGTACTTTCAAGATTATATACCCAAAGGCCTGGCCCCCAAGACATAGAGATTAGGTACACCTGAGGCATATCAGTGGACTCAGAAAGACAGCCAGCAGAAAACTGTGCCATTTGGAGTTATGCCAAACATTCAGAGCTGCTGAAATTTGTGTAGCCACTGGAGGACACCACACAATTCAACAGCCACATTACACAAACTTGGAGTCTCGCATTCAGGTCGACCCATGCCCTCATGTCAGCGTGGAGAGATAGGACCTGACAGGCCCCTAGGCCCTAACCCTAACCCTAGGATGGATTGTTGGGCTTCTGTCCCCAGAGGCCTGGGACCCAAGTCCTAGAGATTGGGGACACATGATTCATATCAGAGAACTCCACCTTCCAGCCAGAAGGAAATCATGACATTTGGAACTCCACAAAATCCTCAGCACATGTGAAAGCTTCATGCCTGCCAGGGGACAGTGAGACATTCAGCAGCACCCTCGACTCTAATCTGGATACATGCACCCAGACACACCCACCCCCTTAACTCAGCCCTCAAGGGAGCTTGAGGACACCCTGGAAGATTGGGCCTAATGGGCCTCTAGACCTGAAAACTAACCCTAAGTTGAATCCTCAGACTTTTCTACCCACCCATGGATACTAACCTGGAGACTGGCAGTGAAACTGACCAAAGCCCTAAACAGCCACATGGGAAGCTCCCATGAACCCTGGGTTTATGCTCGCAGCGCCCCTAGGACCTAACCCTAATGGTTGCTTCCATTTTCATGCCTCTATGCCCAGAGGCCTGTCCCCAAGCCTTTAGAGATTAGGTACATATGAACAATACCAGTGGATTTCAGAGTCAAGATGGCGGAAGGCCAGGTGACCACATTTCGGGGAGTTCCCTGAAGAGAGCTGAATTCCAGCAAAAAAAAAAAAAAAAAAACACTACAAGACCACTGTGAACACCCATGAAATCAGCCTGAAATGTGATATTTTGCACTTCTGGACCACCACGGGAGACAAGGACCATCAGCAAAAAGGTAGAAACAACTAAGAGGTCTGGAGGCTTGCCCCCAGAGACAGGGGAGTGGGGGAAGAAGCCCGCAGAGCTGAACCATTGAAAGCAAATACCCCAAAACAAAAGTGCTCTGTGAGTGAGGAATAACAACAGATTACGGCCTGAATCGGCGCTAGACAGAAATGGGAACACAGTGGAGCCCGGGGCAAGGCAAGGAGACTTAAAAAAATTTTTTTTTCTTTTCCTGCTGCCGCCACCCCCTTGCGCCGGCGGCGCCACCGCAGCTGCCCCGAAAGCAGCGGGCGTGGATTCTATTTTTACACCGCTGCCTTTCTTTCCCATTTCTCTCCACACCGTGGGCCAAGCACAGACCACCCCCCAGGGAAGGTGTTTTTACAGACTTGCGAAGGACCGGAGAGGCCGCAGGTCCCAGGGCACAAAGTTGTGCGATCCAAAAGGAGTTGTGGCTTTGAGGTGCGGGAGTGAAACGACAAGCAGGGGCGGGGGCAGAAATCAATACAACGTCTGCACCAGCCTGACTGTGACAGACTGCCAACCAGGAGGCTGGAAAGAGCCCCTCTCTGTGTAGAGGCTCTCTCTGGGAGGGAGGTCTGGGCGCAGACATTATGCTCCGACCTGACTTCCTCAACAGCTGAAAAAAGGACATAAAAGAACAATTCTCCAATACCGGAGAATTGTAACCTGATAATCTGGCTACCATGGAGACCAGTCTCTAGCAAGGGGGCTGAGAGACTCAGCCCAGGTAGAAGGACTGAAACGGAACAGCAGGCCCCGCCCCCAGAAAGCAAGCCAGAAGCTCAGGAGGACAACATTCCAATGCAAAACCCCAAATCGGGGAAAGGCAATTTATTAAACCCCTGGCACTGACTACAAGTACCAAAAGCCCTACAACTCATTGATATAGGTTTCCACCTCATTTACTTTTTTTTTTTTACTTTAAAGAGTCCACTTTAAGCTTAAAAATACATTCTCACGTTTTTTCTTCTTTCAATTTTTAGCCCACTACTTATCACAACGTAATACCCAATAAAACGCCCCATACATTTTTTATTTTTTTATTTTATTCTTTTTAATTTTTTTTCTTTTTTACCCTGAAATTTTTTCAAACACACTCCTGTATTTTCTGCTTTTGTTGTTGCCTCTTGTTTCCCTGTTTGCTCGCTCTGTTTTTCCCTTTCTTCTCTCCTCTTTCCTTTATTCGCTCCTTTACGTGTACATGTAGATACAAGCTTCAAGTAAATACCATAACCCTATTCAATACTACCCCTATATACAACCAGTTATAATCTCCCTATATCTTTTGAAAGTGGGCTCCTCCAACAATAATAACAAGACAAACTCGGGAGCGTATGAAATGCATTCCTTGCCCACAAAGAGTGTCTGCCCTCACCTTCCCACTCTAGTTTGTCAGTGTGCATGTGCAATTGTCTTTGATTTTATATTATATAAATACTGGTCTTGGGGGTCATATAGGTTGTGCTCTGCTTTTAATCTCTTCATTTACCCTTGATAACACTTTTCTTTACCCTGTAACAGTTTTGTACCATATAAATCCTATCACCGGGCCCTGCTCAGGAAGGGGTGTCTTTTCTTGCTTCTGCTCTTCCGTTTTCTTTTTTCTTTCTCCTCCCTTTTCGGTGGTGAATTCTGGTTGCTCCAAAACCTTCCAACAACCAATCCACCTAGATAGTGGCTGATATATCTAGCCATACACCCCCTCAACCACTCCTCACCACAATGACTCGGAGAAGGAACACCCAACAGAAGGAGAACCCTGAGACTGCAACCTCGGCCACAGAATTACTGGAAATGAACATAAACAATATGACAGAAATGGAATTCAGGGCAGCAATAGTCCAAGCAAATGTCAATTTAGAAAAGAACACTAGTCTTAAAGTGGAAGCCATAGTAACAGAAGTGAAAGCTGAGGTTAGAAAGGCTATAGATGATATGCAATCTAATTTAAATATGGTAACAGCCAGAGTAAGTGAAGCTGAAGTTTATATCAGTGATTTAGAACACAGATGGAATAAGAAGGAGGAGCAAGAGAAGTCTTGGAGCAAATACTAAAATCCCAAGAAAACAGAATAAGGGAAATGAATGATGCCATGAAATGCTCCAATATCAGAATTATTGGAATCCCTGAAGGAATTGAGAGAGAGAGAAGCCGAGAAGATATTGTTGAACAAATCATGGATAAAAATTTCCCAAATCTGAGGAATGAAACAAATGTTCATGTCCTAGAAGTAGAGAGGAAACCCCCCAAGATCAATGAGGCCAGAAAAACCTCCAGGCACATAACAGTAAAATTCTTGAATCATAAAACCAAAGAATACGTCTTAAGGGCAGCTAGGAGAAAGCGATCTCTTACCTATAGAGGGAGGACCATCAGAATAACGTCAGACCTTTCCACAGAAACCTGGCCAGCCAGAAAGGGCAGGCAAGACATATTCAGGAAGTAACATGACAAAAATATGCAACTAAGGATAATGTATCCAGCAAGGTTGACTTTCAACATGGAAGGAGAAATAAAGAGCTTTTAAGACCGCCAAGGTCTAAAAGATAATGCAACCACCAAGCCAGCACTGCAAGATATAATAAGAGGGGTCTTTAGAGGAGAAATGAACCCAAGAGTGACACAAAACTGAAATATACAGAGGTAACTTATAGAAACAAAAACTCCATAGGCAACATGATGTCAATACAAACATATCTATCAATAATCACCCTCAATGTGAACGGACTAAATGCTCCAATAAAAAGACACAGGGTTGCAGACTGGATAAAACGACAGGAACCATCCATATGCTGTCTACAAGAGACTCATATTGAATCTAAAGACACTTCCAGATTGAAAGTGAGGGGATGGAAGACCATCTTTCATGCCAATGGACCCCCAAAAGAAAGCCGGGGTTGCGATTCTCATATCAGACAAATTGGATTTTAGTCTAAAGACTGTAGTCAAAGACACAGGAGGACAATACATCATCCTTAAAGGGTCTATACATCAAGAAGATCTAACAATCGTAAATATTTATGCCCCCAACATGGGAGCAGCCAACTACATAAGCCAACTGTTAAACAAAATAAAGAATCATATCGATGCAAATACACTAATCGTAGGAGATCTTAACACACCACTCTCAGCAATGGACAGATCATCTAAACAGAAAATCAGCAAAGAATCAAGAGCCTTGAATCACACATTGGACCAGCTGGACCTCATAGATATATTCAGAACATTTCATCCTAAAACAGCAGAATACTCATTCTTCTCGAGTGCACATGGAACTTTCTCCAGAATAGAACACATACTAGGTCACAAATCAGGGCTCAACCAATACCAGAAGATGGAAATTATTCCCTGCTTTTTCTCCGACCACAATGCCGTGAAACTGGAACTCAACCACCATAAAAAGTTCAGGAGAAAATCAAACACTTGGAAGCTAAAGACAAGCCTACTCAGGAATCTGTGGATCAACCAAGAAATCAAAGAAGAACTGAAACACTTCATGGAAACCAATGAGAATGAAGATACATCAATCCAAAACCTATGGGATACAGCAAAGGCCGTCCTAAGGGGGAAATTCATAGCCATCCAAGCCTCACTCAAAAAAATTGAAAAAATCCCGAATACACCAACTCTCATTACACCATAAAGAACTGGAAAATCAACAAAATATTAAACCAAGCCCCCACACATTGCGGGAAATAATAAGGATTAGAGCAGAGATGAATGAATCAGAAACTAGAGATACAGTAGAACGCATCAACGCAAATAGAAGCTGGTTCTTTTAAAGAACCAATAAGATCGATAAACCATTGGCCAAACTAACCAAAAGAAAAGGGAGAAGACGCAAATTAACAAAATCAGGAATGAAAGTGGAGAGATCACGACTAACACCAAAGAAATAGAAACAATCATCAAAAATTACTATCAACAATTATATGCCAATATGTTTAACAACTTAGAAGAGATGGATACATTTCTCGAAACCTATAAGCTTCCAAGACTGAAACAGGAAGACATTGATGATCTGAATAGACATATATCTAGTAATGAGATTGAAGAAATGATCAAAAACTTCCCCAAAAACAAGAGTCCAGGCCCAGACGGATTCCCTGGGGAATTCTACCAAACATTCAAAGAAGAAATAACACCTATTCTCCTGAAGCTCTTTCAAAAAATAGAAACGGAAGGAAAACTTCCAGACTCTTTCTATGAAGCCAGCATCACTCTAATACCCAAAGCAGACAAAGACCCCATCAAAAAGGAGAACTTCAGACCAATATCGCTGATGAATACGGATGCCAAGATTCTCAACAAGATCCTTGCTAACAGGATCCATCAATACATTAAAAATATTATCCACCATGACCAGGTGGGTTTTATCCCAGGGATGCAGGGGTGGTTCAACACTTGCAAGACAATCAATGTGATAGAACAAATCAATAAGAGAAGAGAGAAAACCCACATGGTACTCTCAATTGATGCAGAAAAGGCATTCGTCAAAACTCTTCAAACTATAGGGATAGAGGGAACATTTATCAACCTCATAAAATCTATCTATGAAAAACTCACAGCGAATATCATCCTCAGTGGGGGAAAAACTGACAGCCTTTCCTCTGAGATCAGGAACAAGGCAAGGATGCTCACTCTCACCACTACTGTTCAACATAGTGTTAGAAGTCCTAGCAACAGCAATCAGACAACAGAAAGAAATAAAAGGTATCCAGCTTGGCAAAGGGGAAGTCAAACTCTCTCTTTGCAGACAACATGATACTATATGTGGAAACCCCGAAAGACTCTACCCCCAAACTACTAGATCTCATACAACAATTTAGTAATGTGGCAGGATACAAAATCAATGCGCAGAGATCAGTTGCATTCTTATAAACTAACAACAAAAAAATAGAAAGGGAAATCAGAGAATCGATTCCATTTCCTATAGCACCAAAAACTATAAGATACCTCAGAATAAACCTAACCAAAGTAGTCAAGGATCTGTACTCGAGGAACTACAGAACACTCATGAAAAAAATTGAAGAAGACACAAAAAGATGGAAGAGCATTTCATGCTAATGGATTGGAAGAATAAACATTGTCAAAATGTCTATACTGCCCAGAGAAATCTATACATTCAATGCCATTCCAATCAAAATTCCACCAACATTCTTCAAAACGTTGGAATAAACAATCCTAAAATTTATATGGAACCAAAAAAGACCCCGAATTGCTAAGGAATTGCTGAAGCTGAAAGGCAAAGCTGGGGCATCTCATTACCTGACTTCAGGCTTTATTACAAAGCTGTGATTACCAAGACAGCATGGTACTGGCACAAAAACAGAGAAATAGACCAATGGAACAGAGTGGAGAGCCCACATACGGACCCACAAATCTATGGTCAAATCATCTTTGACAAAGCAGGAAAAAATATCCAGTGGAAAAAAGACAGTCTCTTCAATAAATGGTGCTGGGAAAATTGGACAGCTACATATAGAAGAATGAAACTAGACCATTCTCTTACACCACACACAAAGGCAAACTCGAAATGGATGAAAGACCTCAACGTGAGGCAGGAATCC
>PITA01019410.1:0-37623 GCA_004023965.1 Spilogale gracilis | reverse complement strand
TGGTGGTGATGATGGTGGTGGTGGTGATGGTGGTGGTGGTGATGGTGGTGGTGATGGTGTTAATGATGATGGTATTGATGGTGATGGTGATGATAAGGTGTTGACAGTTTAGCTCTTGGTGGTGGTGGTGGTTCTGGTGATGATGTTGTGACAATCTTCTAAGCTCTTTAACTGTACTAAATGCATTATAAGGTAGATACTGGCATCCAACCTTACAGAACCAGGACACAGATTGAATAACTTCCACAAGGTTCTGCCACCGGCTATTTTTGCACCAAACTAGGTTCACACAAGGCAGCCAGCTCTAGTGCCCATGCTCTTGCTACTACACTCTACTGATTCTGAAATGAGTTAAAGGAAAGTATCATTTAGGATTGTTCCAAGGTCATACAGACCACTTGGCCCCCATGCATGTGTTCTATTCTGGTTTTGACTATAGATCAACAGAGATAGTTCCACAAACATTACTAGATGACAACACAAAATACTCCAACTTTAAATAATTTGAACTCATTTTTATTAATAAATTCCCACTAATGCATTAAATGTCTGCATTAGTTTCTTGGAGATGCTCTAGCAACTAACCACAAATGTGGTAGCCCAAAGCAACAGAAATTTATCTTCTCAAGGCATTTTCTGCTTTTCTCTCATAAGGGTTTGAAACCCATCCAGAACCCAGGATGATTTTATTTGGAGATCCTTATGTTAGTTATATCTGCAAAGATCCTTTTTCCAAATAAGGCCCACAATCACAGATTCCTGAGGTTAGGAGATGGACTTATCTTTTGGGTCTTCCATCTAACCCAGTGGAGTCCTCAAATGAAATTTTGGCCATTCTTGGCCAGGAAGACATCCTTCAGGGTCTTGGTGGAGAATCTAATCTACAGAACATTCTCTGGAGTCAGTGGACCTCTTCAGCACTTCCACAGGGAATAGGCTGGGAACCCTAGGCTCCGTGGTTCTCCATGCTTACTTGTGTTCCAGAGGGTCAGTGATACCCACTTGATGACCCCGTACCAAACTTTCACTTGCATGCTGAGAGTCAGAAGAAGCAGTCTTGATGTTTCCCAAGGACAGTGATAGTCCCTTGCTGCATGGAGAGCTGTGGCATAGCTCCCATTGGATATGAGAAGAAGCTGGGTTTTCGTGTGAGTTTGAATTAGGATGGTCCTTGTAAGCTAGGGACTAGTCCATGTCTCAATTTCCCCTCAAGAGTGATAGCCACAGGATGCTGTCTCAGAGAGCCCTGCTCAGGTCTAGAGTCCTGACCATTTTTCCTTGGAGCTACACATTGTAACTCACTCATTCAAGGATGCTTACAGAGAAAGAAAAGAAGAAGTGTCTTCTAGTTCTGCCAAGATTTTATAAGAAAATCCTTATAATTTAATAATTTGGTATGCAGTTAAGGTTGATTGGATTGAACGGATTGATTTTTTATTAAGGTTTGAAGGCAACAGGTAAAGGATCACACACACACACACACACACACACACTCACACACTCCCTACATAACCTTCTTTGGATACCATTTGGAGATCTAGCCAAACAACCAATGGATGAAACAAGAGCTCAGTGATGATAAAGTTATGTCAATAAGGGATTTACTTTGAAAATTAGGATTATTTAAATATAGAACTTTTTTTGAGAATTCTGAATAAAAGGGAGAAAATATCTTATAAATAGTAGGGGGTGGAGAGAGGGATGGGGAGAGAGAGAAAGGAAGGGGGGAGGTATATGAAATCAGTGGGGATATATGTAAGAAGCAAGTATACTTAATTTTTCGTCTGAGGTTTTAAGCTGCTCTGTTGCATCTTGACCACTAATTGGAGTGAAGTGACTTGGAATTAAGTCTGGGTGCTACAGTAGGCCTGGCATGTACACGAAATTTTCATGTAAGCATTTATTTGTCATGTAATAGAAGTCCAGATGTATGGCTGCTGCACAGTGCTGTTGGAGACTAGTTTGGCTTCTCTCTTCCTGCTGCATGGTCACTTAGTGCATGGCCTTGACCCTCAGAGGGCCTTAGCATCCAAGCTGGCTTTGGGAATGCTGCCAGGGAGGAGGGGAGGGTAAAGGAAAGGAACACAGGGGCACTCTTTGGTGGCAGGTCTCTCTTAAGGAGCCTTCATCAAGTTCCACTCAGCAACTTCCCCTTATATCTCATTGGCCAGAACCTAGTCCTATTGTTCCAGCTTCTGAAGATATGTGACTTCTCAGCTGGGCAATTGACGCCTTATAGAAAAGTGACTTCCTTCCTTTTTCCTTCCTTCTTCCTTCCTTCCTTCCTTCCTTCCTTCCTTCCTTCCTTCCTTCCTTCCTTCCTTCCTTCTTTCCCTTCTTCCTTCCTTCCTTCCTTCCTCCCTTTTCTTTCTCTTTCTTCCTTCCTTCCTCCCTCCCTTCCTTCCTCTTTCTCTCTTTCTTCCCTCCTTCCCTCTCTCTTTCCTTCCTTCCTTCCTTCTTTCTTCTCTCCTTCCTTCCTCCCTTCCTTCCTTCCCCCTTCCTTCCTCTCCCTCCCTCCCTTTCTTCCTCCCTTCCTCCCTCCCTTCCTTCCTCTTTCTCTCTTTCTTCCCTCCTTCCCTCTCTCTTTCCTTCCTTCCTTCCTTCTTTCCTCTCTCCTTCCTTCCTCCCTTCCTTCCCCCTTCCTTGCTCTCCCTCCCTCCCTTTCTTCCTCCCTCCCTCTCTCCTTCCCTCCCTTCTCTTTCTTCTTCCCTTCCTCCTTTCTCCCTTCTTTCCTTCCCTCCCTCCTTCCTCCCTTCTTTCCTTCCTTCATTCCTTCCTTCTCACCTTCCCTCCTTTTTCTTTCCTTTCTATCAAGAATGCTGTTGGATGATCACTGAGCCATCTCTGGCCTGAGGGGACAATAATAGATCAGACAAAGGATTCCCAAAGAGAAATTAATGACAAAAATACACCATAGGACAAAGCTTATGATTTTATTGAGATAAGAGTCAACCTCAAAGATTTAGAAAACATTATGGCCAATGAATGATATAGAATTCGCAAAAGAAAGAGTACTGGATGTGCATGGAGAAATTGGCAATCCTACAACAGCAGCAAGACAACACATCTCTTTCACTTCCCTATGTATTAGTAGGATCAATCATCACAACGGATCATAATGCATCATAGTAAGGCAACGTAGGCTCTAACTAGCATTATTAATTAGGTCCCTTCATCCATCACTCAATGAATAAATACTAACTGAGTGCCCACTACATGCCTGATGTTCACAGACTGGCATGCTGCTGTGCAAAGGAGACAACCACCCACCCCCTTGAAGCATGCATTCTGAGGAAGGTTGACTGGAAAGACATCAATCATGGATACGTGAATCCTGTAGAGAATATCTATTCTTTGTTAGAGTTGTTGGGACATTTATAAAAACTGACAAACTTAAGCCATAAAGAAAACAGGAATCTATTACAAAAAGCCGAGATTGTGCCAGTTACTGTTGCAGACTACAATGCCATAAAGCTAGGAAATAATAAGGTCTTAAAGTACGGAAAGATGGAATGTAAATGTCCTCCTAAGTCATTGTTAGCAAAGACAGAGAGGAAACAAAGCAATTTTGCAATTACAGACTACGTTGCCCATTACATACTGAACCTTATAGCATTCTGCCAGAATGGTCCTCAAGGGAAAATTCATAAGCAGGAATTACCTTATTATCAGAAAGTGACATTAGAAATGTGGCAGTTAGCTTTGGGTACATAACAGACCATCCCAAAACTTGGTAGTTTGGAATGACTGTTGTGGCTGGCGTTGGCTGGGTCAGTCCTCTGATGTGTTGGCACGGTTGGTCTCCGCTGGGCTCCTTCACATGGCTGTGGCCAGCTGGTGGGAAGGCTAGCTGATCCGGAGATGCCTTAATTAAACATCTGGTGGTTGGCCAGTTGCTGGCTTGGACACCTCAGTTCTGCATGTGGTCTTTCTCCAGCAGGCCAATCTGGACTTATTCACATTATGGTCTCATGGTTCCAAGCACAGCAAGGAGAGGGCCAGCCCCAGCACAGAGGGGGTTTCCAAGTCTCTGCTTGTGCCCTGTACGCTGTTGACCCAGCTGGCAAAGCAAATTGCATGGCCCAGACCAGGGCCAGGCTGGAGGGGACTACAGAGGGTGGTGTTCAGGCAGGGAAGTCATGATAGCCACCTTTGCTAACCATCCTCAGCGACTTTTAATTAAAACATGGAAAACCACAGAAACACAATGCTACAGAAGAAGGAAACTTATTAAACAATCATGATAAAAGCAGAAACAAGTACTATAGAAAATAGAAAACCATCAGGGCTGGTAAATGTACTCAGGACTTATTCTCTGGAACAAAAACAGTGAACTTGATAAACTTCAGCAAATATAAACAACAAAAAAAGAATGAACCCAAATAAATCACTAGATCTGAAAACAGTAGGTAAGAATAAATGTCAAAAAGCTTAAAGAAGCCTACCAGCAATGATGCATGAATATACTTCTAAAATTTTATAAATTTCAATATATATTAAAGGGTCAACAAAATTTAGCAGATGGTGTTATGAATATGTACACTTTACCAAAATGAACTCAAGAATATACAGAAAGCCTGATTAGACCAATAATCAAGGAAGATACTATGAGTGGTGCATGAAGTCAGAAACTAGAGGTCAGGTGAAGGACAGGACACTTGCTTAATTGGGAACATGGGAGGAGAAGCTGGGCACCCCCAGAGCAGTCAGAATTCATAATTGGCCCCTTAGAGAAGTCGGGGCTGGAGACTGTACTCCCAGCCATGTCCCAACAGCGGAAGTGCTCATTGAGTGCATTCTTTATTTGGAGAAAGGAAAGAGGCTGTTAATGTAAGCCCTCATTTGTTCCTGGCAAAAACTCCCATACAAGATGAGTTTTCCGCAGGATTTTGGAGTGATGAGAGGCAATGACCAGAGGAAACAAACAAACAAACAAACAAACAAACAAACAAAATAGAGATATATTAAAGAAAAACAATTAACTGTCTTTTTAAAAGTTAGATGTATTGAGTCATAATTAATGTAAAAGTAAACTCACTCTTTTATATATGCAGTTCTATGGATTTTGACAAAAACATATGGTCATGTAGCTCCTTCCTTAATCAAGATAAAGAATACTTCCATTACCTTCCAAAATATCAGCAGAATGAATTGAGCAATATGTAGGGCTAATACATCACAGCCATGCTGGTGTTCTTCCAAGAATTTTAGGTCAATTTAACATTTGAAAATCATTCCATGTAATATGCTGTAAAAACAGGATAAAGAGAAAAGTTACATAATGCAGTAGTTAAAACAAATATATCTGAAAAAATTCAAAAAAAAACTAATGCAAAATTTTTAAAACACTAGAAATATATGTGCTAATTCCTTAATATGTAAAGCTGTGCTTATAAGACAACTACAGAAAAATCATACTTTATAACATCACACAGAAGGAAACAAAAATGCCCATTATGACCATTTCTCATCCATATTTTAACTAAAGTTTTAAACCAGAAGGAAAAAAAAGGCAAGAAAAACAAACTAAATGTAGAGTAAATGGGAAGAAGGAAATAAAACTGTCATCTGAAGACAGAATGTTTATATACATAAAGAGCCCAAAACAAAGGGAAAATCAGTTATTACAGTTAATGTGTGGATTTGGGGAGTCTTTGAAAATAGGTCAATGCACAAAACTTCATTTTGTTCTTTTGGGATAGTCCCAAAGTCTGGAGATATAGAGAATATGAATAGCTTATTATATATTTGACTCTCTTTCCACATTTTGTGGCCTCATGTATATGCCACACAAATTGGAAAATAAAGTCTAAAAATGCCATTGAAAATAACATTTACAAGAGCATCAAAAGCCTAGGAATAAACATGCAACTAGCTATCTACACCGAAAAGGGCAAACATTATTGTGAGAGATTAAGGAAGACCTACATAAATGGAGGGCTAGGTCCATTTGTTTGTTCCTAACTTCTCGTAAAAGCAAATTTTATGTATCTCTTCAAAGTGTCCAGGAATCCACAATGGTAGCTTGGAGCTGTCTAGTGATACTATTCACAACACAAAAATTGGCAACTGCTGCAAGGCACGTATCTCCCCTTGGAGAAGCCACCGCTCACCATTTGCCAGCACACCAACAACTATGTCATTTTCATGCATTGAAAAACTAAATACTGTAAAGATATTCATTGTATTCACTTTCATCTCTAGCCTAATGCAATCCCTATAAAAGTTCCAGTATATTTTCTGAGGATATTTACAAACTGTTTAAAAAATGTATATGGAAATCCAAATGACTAAAAAATAACCAAGGCAATATGGAATAAGAACAGTGAGTAAATTACCAAAGTTTATTATAAAGCAGTAGTAATTAAGATAATAGGGGCATGGCGGAGGTGCTTGAGAAGCTCCGTAGCTCAAAGTCTGAGTCTTGGTTATAGCCAGGTCATGGTCTTAGGCTGCTAGGATCGAACTCTACATCGGGTTCCACACTCAGCATGGAGTCTGCCTGAGATTCTCTCTTTCTCCCTCTGCCCCTACCCCTTGTGTATGCTCTCTGTCCCTCCCAGTAAGTAAATCTTTAAAAAGGGGATAATAGGGTATTAGTCAAGGATAGACAAATAGACCAATGGAACAGGATAAAGAACCCAGAAACAGGCCTACACATATGTTCATATTTGACTTAAAACACTGTAGGGCAGTGGGAAAAAGAACATTAAATATCCACAGGGATAATTTAATCTTGTCCCATATACCATACACACCTACTGTATATCTAAATTTGAATAATAAAACAGTAGTTTGTAGAGGAAAATATAAAATATCATCATGACCTTAGGATAGACAAAATTTTCTTAAACTAAAAGGTTCTACTCACACAGGAAAGGTTGATAAATCATACTGCATTAAAATTAGGAGTTCTGGTCATCAGATATCATTAAGAGTGTGAAAAGGCAGGCACTGAGTAGGAAAATATACCCTCAGCAAAGAGCTCATATTCATAGTATATAAAGAACTACATCAGATGGATAGAAAATAAAAAAACAAACAAACTCAAAGGGAAAATAGATAAAAGCCTTGAGAAAACACTTCATGATAAGAAACAAAGATTCAATGTCATTAGTTATCAGAGAAATACACTTAAAACTAAAATGCTAAGACTGCACACCAACTACAGTAGTTAAAGTTTCAGAAGGTGAAAAACACTATGTATCAGCAAGAATTTGGAGGAACCAGAACTCTCATACATTGTTGATAGGAGTGTATTTGGAGCAGTTTATTTTAGCTCGGTAGAATATAACACTTAGTCTGTGCCCAGAATTCCTGCTCCTAGGTGTATAGTCTGCAGAAATTATACACATGTGCACTAAACTATATGTAAATAATCCAAATGTTCATTGACTACAGAATGGATAAAAACATTGTGATAAGTATATGTATGCTTGGAAAATGATATAACTGTGAAAATATAAAAGCCATCCCATCTATCCATACATATGAATCTCATACACACAATAATGAATGAAAAAACCAAACCCAGCCCCATGGGAATAAGTATTGCATGATTCCATTCCTATGAAATTCAAAACTGGTCACAGCTAATTTGAGATTAGGAATCAGGTGATTGTTACCTTTTGAAAGGAATTTAAGTACCTGTGATACTTAACACAACAACATGGCCTTAATGCACTCTTAATGTGCTCTTTTTTGTTGGTTTGTTTGGGTGGGTAGTGATGACTTGGGCCTATTGTCTTTTTTTTTTTTTAAGATTTTATTTATTGGATAGAAGTACAGCTTGAGATGGAACTTAAGCAGGGGAAGTGAAAGAGGGGGAAGCAGGAGCCCCGCTGAGCAGGGAGCCCGATGAGGGGCTCGATCCTGGGACTCTGGGATCATGACCTGAGCCAAAGGCAGATGCTTAACGACTGTGCCACCCAGGCATTCTGGTCTATTGTCTTTGTAATAATTCATTGAGCTAAAAACCATTTTTAAAATATATTTGTCTATCTAGATGTTATAATAAAAGTAAAAAACATATATACTGCTAAATAATTCATGGATAAAAGAAGAACTCACAATTAAATCAAATGTACCTACAATAGAATGATAACAAAACACTTTATGGTGCTTTCAGTGAAATTTCTAGCCTTACATACTTATATACTTATAAAATATTTACCAAAAAATCCTCTAAAAGAGTGAGTTATTCTATATAAGTAAGAAATAAATACAAATATAGTAGAAACAGATATTAGAGTAAACACGTGAGTCAGTAAAACAAAAACAATAATAGTATAATAGAGAAAAATCACATATTACAGCTATTTCTTAGGAAAAAAAATCAAATCATTGATATTCCCATATGAGTTTTCAAGAGAAGAGAGAAGACACAAATAAATGATGTTAGTATGAAAAGGGAAAAATAAATACAGATAAGTAGAGATTTTAAAATAGAGTTTTATCAATAGCTAGCTTTGTGACAATAGTTCTGCTGTTTTGAAGAACTGAAAGATTCCTCAGAAAAATATGTCAGAACTGACTGAATAAAAAACAAAGCGTTTAAATAGTCCTATAACTATGAAAGACATTGAAGCCCTGAAATATCTTTCTATAAAAGCAGTAACAAAACAAAACAAGGCTAATAAAGAGTCCCAAGTGGTTTTAAAGTTGAGGAAGAAAAAGAGAGAATACTCTTCAGACTATCCTGTGATGTCAACATTCTGATTTTAACTCAGGAACATATTGGAAAGGTCCTAAATAAAATACTAGAAAATTAAATCCACTCCATGTATAAAATATATAATATACCACAACCCAGTTAGAGTTATGCTAAGTGTGCAAAAATGGTTTAGTATGGAGAATTTATACATGGAATTTATTAAGTTAACAAATTAAATAAAACGTATCTTCTCAATAGACAGAGAAAATGCATCTGATAAAATTCAACAGCCATTGATTTGAAAGACTTTTTGTACAATAGAGTATAAAAAAGAGTATAACAACACCATCTTCAAGTGGGAGGTGTTGGAAAGAGTCTTTATAATCAGGGAAGAAAAGGATACTTACTATCATAACTTCCGTTTACCATTGTATTAGAGACCCTTGCTAATGCTAATGTGTAACAGAAGAAAAAGGTGTAAGGCAAAGAATCAGAAAGAGGAAATAGAACCGTCATTTGTGGCTGACATAAATTATTTAAATAGAGATTCCAAAAGGACCCATGCACTACTTATCAGAAATAATTAGACTTTAGCTGAAATGGTTTAATATAATGTTAATATACAACATAACGTAATTAAGGAGAAGACACCATCTGTAAGAGTGTCAAAAACCAAGTATTCTGAATGAATCGAACACAAAAACTTTGTTAAGAGATATGAAAGAAGACTAAAGAAATGGAAGGATAGTGTGTGAGTGGGTAGTGATGAGGGAACAGAAGGCTAGCTGAGGGCAAAGCAGAAGCTGGCCACCTTGGCCCAGGGACATGTGTGGTATTCCTCAGGCACTCCTGGCTGCCCTAAAAGAAAAATAGTTAACTTGTAGAGATCACAGTCCCGCAAGACCTGAGTCTCCTTCCATTTACAAATGTCCTAGTGATTTACAAGGAGAAGGCTTTCTCACCAATAGCCTCACTTTCAAAGACCCATAACTCAGTTCTTGAGGCCCTGAGGTCATCTTCCCCTCCCTAAAACTGAGGGAGGCTGAGGCAGAGGGAAATGTAAATAAAGTTCAATTTCTTTCAAACCTAAAGCTCAGCGATAAGGACCTGTGACAGCAGGAGTGTGACATTCCTCCAGGAAGCTCTCAACTTTATCTTACTGTTCACGCCTTACTAAAAGGAAAAACAACCTTAAGTAGACAAACAGCAAAGCTCTGGTATCACGTGTGTCTTCCTTAATACATGAAAGTTCTTTTAAACCCTCCCTTCCCTTACCTCCCCCAACCCCATAGTATATAACCAGCCACCCCTCACAACCCCGGGGCAGCAGCTCTCTCTGCCCATGGGTCCTGTCCCCGTGCTTTAATAAACCACCATTCTGCACCAAAGACATCTCGAAAATTCCTTCTTGGTCACCAGCTCTGGACCTCACCCCACCGGACCTCACTTATATTCTAAAACTTCATCAGTAGGACGACAGCATGGTAAAGATGGGGACACTCTCCAGTCAGATCTATAGGTTCAGTGTAATTCAAATCATATTCCCCATAGGTATTTTTGTAACATTTTAAAGATGGTTCTAAACATTGCATGCAAGCGAAAAATGGTCAAGAATACAAGACTGCTTCTGAAGAGCGGGAGGACTTGCTCTGTTGGATAAATCAGGTCTGATCACAATGCAGTTGGCCAAGGGCTTACTGGGGAGGGGGAGACAAATCTCCGGTGAAGCAGGACGGAGAGCTCAGAGGTAGACCGGCCCATGAAGGGGCCCTTGATTATCTCAGACGGATGGCATGTCAGATCAATGGGGTGAGAAGGATCTATTTAAACCTGGATATCCATAAAGGAAAGAGAAAAATTGTATGACTCTATAATGTGCTATGAAAAAAATCAAATTTAGTTGGGTTAGGTACATAAAAGGTCAAAAATGAAAACTTAAAACTTCTAGTATAAAACATAAGTGAGTATTTTTTTAGAGCTCAGGGAAAACAGTGATTTCTTATACAATTTAAAACTCTTGAACTATAAAACATTGATAAGTTTGACTATCTGAGGCTAAAGACTTCGTCCATCCAAGGATCCATTAAAAAACGGAAAGGTGATTTACACATGAGATATTTTCAATATACACAATTGATAAGATGTTCATATCAAGTATAGACATACACAATAAATGTATATAAAATACACACATAGAATGTGTACTTATATGTCCTATAACCCACATATATAACTTCTGGGCAAGAGACGTTTCCTTCTTTCCAAGGCCGAGTCACGTTCGACGTGCGTAGAAGACACGTTTCGTCGATCCCCTCCCCTGGCTGTGGACACGTGCGTTGCCTCTGCCTCTTGGCTGTTGTGGATCAATCACACTGTTGTAAGCATGCTATGTAAGCATGTTTCCTCTTCAACCTGTGGATTCATCTGTCGTGGGGGCCCCCTCCCTGGAGATAGGCATGGCCTGACCCTGACCCTCCAGTGCAGGCAGGGCAGACAGCAGCAAAGCCTGGCCCTAGGAGGGCAGAGGTGGAGCACACAGAGGAGAGGAGCAGGGTGACAGGCCTCCCTTGTCGTTGCCTGGATGAGGGAGGCTGGGCACAGGGAGCACGGAGAGCAGGGTCAGCATGGAGGACTCATGCAGCTTGAGGGGCACGAGCAGAGCTTGGGTGCTGGTCCCAGAGGAAGTGGGAATGGCCAGGAATGGGGATTCTTATCAATGGCTTCTGCAGATGTGGGGAGGAAACAGGGAGGGGGGCACAGTGGTGCTCGGATGGCTTTCTCGAATGTCAGAGGGGTCATGGATTCCAGTGTCCCCACAGAAATGTTCACGTTCCTATGTTGCAGGTCTGCTCTTTGGGGCTGGGGTTCGGCAGAGCTGGGGCCTCTGTACATCCTTGAAACCAGCCCACCCCAAGGATCTCCTCTCGAGGACACAGCTCTTGGCCCTCACTGCCAACTCCCCTTCAGACCCAGCCTTGTGGACATTCTTGCTGCTTGTGGGCCTCTCCTAAGCCTCTTGTCCCCTCTGGATTCCCTATGTCCAGGGATGGTCCGGATAGCCCTCTAGGATTGCTGAGGCTAGGATGCCCTGCACCTAG
This sequence comes from Spilogale gracilis, assembly GCA_004023965.1. Classification (NCBI taxonomy): domain Eukaryota; kingdom Metazoa; phylum Chordata; class Mammalia; order Carnivora; family Mephitidae; genus Spilogale; species Spilogale gracilis. Next base: position 25,872 of record PITA01019410.1, on the reverse strand, counting down.
GGTGCCTGAAGCCTACCCAGCCCCCAGGACTGCCAGCACTCTTGTGCTTCTGGGCCCTATCTGGGAAGGAGGGACAGGAACAGAGAGGCCCAGGACAGGGAAGGGCAGAGTATGAGTCCAGTCTACAACTGTTCTGGTGTGAGGGTAGGAGTATCATGTGCCCTTGGGGTGAGGTCTGGGGGTGGTGGCATAAATGTCCTGAGTTAGGCTGCTGTCCTGCTTCCTCTTCCTGAGTGGGGAACTCTGTGGCCCTGAGCTGTGGGGATGACCTTGAAGAAATGTGCCCAGGAGCAGGTGGACATGCTCGCCCCTACCTCCGCCAGCATGAGAGGCTATTAAGACATGGCCTGTAGTCAGGATCGGGACCCGCCCGCCAGCCCAGCTGGGCACTCATGGCTCTCCGATCCTCTCCGGCAGCTCTGGCTGGCCCCCTATTTTCTGTACATCTTGCTGGTCAGGCTGTGGTTCCGGCAAGGGCTACATTCGCATCCCCTGGGAGCTTTAAAAAAGCAGAGTCAGCCCCGAGATGGAATGCTGACTCGGAGGCTGCACTGGGACAAGATTCCCATTATTTGTATGCACCTTTGCGTCTAAGAAGGACCAGGCTGTGTCACAGCACAGAGGGAACCGGAGAGAGTGTGGAGGTGTGATCGCGTGTCCAAACATCCCCTGGGAGGACCCGAGGGCCCGGCTGGAGGCTCCACAGCTTTAAGTCACCTGGAGTGACTTGCGGTGAAGCCCTTACTCAAAGCCTAGTGTGAAGGGCCTGCTAGCTGTCCCTGGTGGCCAGGACTGCTGGCTGTCCCACAGAACCCACCCTCCCCTTCTTCCTAAGTGGTGGGAGGACAGCAGGCTCAGGGGAACCTGACTGGACGACATTTCCCAGCACCCTTTGCAGAGACGGTGGTCATGTGACTAAGTTCACCAAGAGACCCTGAGCAACAGTGAGGAGTGTGTGCGTCAGGGTGGCCTGGGCCAGGCCTCCCCTTCTCCCCTTCATCTCATGGGGGGCCGCCCGTGACCTTGGGCAGAACTTGGGCCCCGAATCCATGGAGCCTGGAGCAGCCCGGGGGTGGTCTTCTTACTGTCTCTGTGCAGGGGACAGACGTCCCCGTACACACGCCTCTTTACACTGTCATGGTCTTTTCTGCTTCTTGTACCGACATGCACGGTAAACATCGTAGCCAGGACAGGAACTCACGGAGAAAGAAACCAGAGTGTCCTCACCATCCTGTCCTTCCGTGGCCACGGCCGATACACCTGTGACGGTCCCCAGCCCTGTGTGCAGAAACCCACGGTTTAAAACCAAAGTAAGACCATCCTTTACATAGTATTATGTGAGCTATGATGTTTTTGCCTCGCTTTTGGAAATAGCTTTATTTCTTCCCTACTTTTCAAAGTATTTTGAAATACTTATCACACAAAATACGTTAAATATAGGAAAATCTAAAGAAGAAAACAAGGATCCAACACAGCACTGCTGACTGTAAGGATGGGTTTTGGTGGGAGTAGATCCTACTGGATACATTTTTCCAGGAACATTTTACTACGTTGGTAAGATAGGATAGATGAGAGAGAGAGGTAAGATAGGGTATGATAGATAGATTAAGTAGATGGCGGGAGGTTTTTTTTTTTTTTTTTAAAGATCTTATTTTTTTCCCTTTAATGTCTACACTCAGTGTGAGGCCTGAACTCATGACCCTGAGATGAAGAGTCACCTGCTCGTCTGACAGGGCCACCCAGGCAGCCCGAGGGGGAATTTCTTAATAAGCCTTCTAAACAAGAATGGTGGCACACCGTATTGTTTTAGAAACATAACTAGGGTAATCCAGGGAGAGAAACGAAACAACAGAGACTTTGGACACAGAAACATAAACAACGAATTTTGGAACACTGGAAACAATAAAATAATGTAATAAAAATTTTTTTAAATATTTAAAAAAAGGAAACAGATTTGAAAAATCCCTTAGAACGTGTGGTGAATGCCTCTCCCATGATTGTTTTTAGTCTGTGCATAGTATTGCCTTGCATGAAGGGTTCATAGAAATAAATATAATTAATCTTTATTATATAATTATATAATTAATCATTATAAAAAATATAATGATTTTTAACTCATTATTAGACGCTGCTTTGATAAGCGGTCTTGCACACAGACATGCACTGCTGGCTTATTTACTTAGCTTAAATCCACAAAGGAGGCTCTGATAAGTCAAAGGAGGTACCTGCCGTCCTTGATTCTGGTGCCCGTCCCCCAAATGGCTCTCAAGAAAGTCTTGGGGAGAAAACACCCTCCCCGCTGCCAGTGATGACATCCGGAATACCCATACCACAGCGGTATTGGAGACTGGGTTTCTCAAGATTGTGGTTCATCCAACACACGTCATGTGTCTTGTTTTCCCCTATCATTATTTAACTTGTAGTGCGGATGAACGTATTTTCATATGTTCAAATCCTAGCCCCCTCTTTTTTTTTTTTTTCCCTGTTGGAGCTTTCCTTTTTATATCTGATTTGTAGGCTCTCTTCAAATACTAAGAAAAGCACTGCTTTGTCTACCGGTTCATTTGCTTCTTACTTGTGTTAATGGCCTTTATGTCCCTTACATCGTCATTGTCATATAGTCAAATCACGGATCTGTGGCTCTGTAGGTTTGCCAGCAGAGGCAAGGGAAAACTTCCCTCACACAATGATTATAAAAGTATAATTGTTTCATAGATTACAAAAGTCAACATTGCCTTACAGATTAAGCTTTTGAAAACATTTTAGATCTGAAATTCATCTGGGATCTACTCTGGTGTATCTGTAAAAGACAGATCTGTCTCAACATTCTCCCAAATGGCTAACCAATTATACTAATTATATTGATTGAAAAAAAATCCCCTTTTTCCTTGGATCTGAAACATTACCTTTATCATAATTCCCATCCTCATCTTTTCTCTTTTTTGTTCTGTGTCTTTTCTGTCCTGATGCTAATACCATACTCTTAATTACTGTAGCTTTATAATAGGCTTGAACATCTAGAGTGGTTATCATTTCATGATTAAGTCACCCAACCAGACGCGAAGCTCCATGAGGCAGAAACCGTATCCACTGTACTTTACCCAGGGTCTACACTAGGGGAGTGTTCGGCAAGTGCTTGGAATAATTGAGGGATGTCTGATATCCTCTGGATGCCACCGAGAGCTCTGAGGCTGGGGGTTATCATCACATCCCTGATTCTTTACCCTCTAAATCTCCTTTCCAAGCCGTCCTTTTGCTTCAGCTGTTCCGCCTGTTGGGGTCCCCTTGCCGTCCTCTTCCCAGCGGACACTTATTTACCTTTCCAGGTCAAGGACCACTTGTAGCCTCTCTGATGGAACTTCCTGGGGTCTCACTCACTTGATGAACTGGGGGGGGGGCTTTGGATGAATGCCCCTCCCACCCAGGGAGCCTCCAGGGCTGTCTGAGCTGGCTGAACCGTAAGAGGCATAAAATGAACTTCCCTCCAACAAAATAAAGTGGAAAATCTATCCAATCAATGCAAACACCACAGGGCCTTTCTAATTCAGAGTTGACTGTCACTGCTTCCTTTATTTGTGCTTTTTCCTTCTGGCTGAGGCTCCAAAGTATTTTGCACCTTAAAAAAAGGGGGGAAGCCGACTTGAATTTGCTCTTATTTGGGATCAATATATGATTTAGTTCTCTTGTCACAAACATATACCCAAATCAAATAACTTGACTGGTACTTAATTTTCTACTCCTGATTTGTCTTAGCGTAGCTGTCACCAGACTGGGTCTGTTTGTGGCCGGCGTGCCTCTTAGAATAAAGATTTAAAGCAGCTCATTATGGCCGCCCACCTGCCAAATCCTGGCCACAGAGCTCCGTCCCTGTCTGCCTTACTGAACAGGCTCAGCGCCCAGGCTGGGGGGCTTCGTTCGAGGGCAGACAAGCCTGGCTCCCGTGATAGAGGTGAGTGAGAGAAGGGAGCATGACACCCCGTCCTGGTGCCCATATCCTTTGGGGGTGTGTGTCCTTCAGCGGGACCCATCTGTCCCCAGATGCCTGCGGGTCTCAGGTGCTTCCTGACCCTCCAGCTGCTGTCCTTCTGGCCTGTCCTTGTCTCTTGGACGCCTTGGCTCTGATGTCAGCAAGGGGCGAAGTCCCAGGCACCCTCATCTCCTGACGGACAACATCTCCCCTCACTGAGGAGACTCTGACACGGGGTCCTCCCTGCCCTCGATCTGGAAGTCCCAAGGACACTCAAAATGAAATCCAATCCAGCCATTCTCTGTTAGGGGCAGAGCGTGGCCCTCTCAAATGTATTTGTGGAAAGTAACACCCAGAGTGATGGTGTTCAGTGGTGCGACTTCGGGGAGGGGAGCAGGTCCTGAGGGTGGAGAGACCTCATGGGTGGGGCTGGTGTCTTGTAAAGGGATCCTGGGACCTACCTCCTTTGCCCTTGCTGCCCAGGGAGGACACAGTCAGAGGGCGTCTGTCTGCAAACCAGCATGAGGGTTCTCACTAGGAACCAACTGTGCCCATGCCTCTGTCTAGGCTTGCCAGCTCCCAGGACTGTTGTCTGGGAGCCTTCCCTTCTGTGCTGTTCTTAGAGCTCGAATGGACCGAGATGCCCTCCCAGCTTCAAATGCCTCGGGGGCTCCTGAGTTACAAACCGACCTCTGATGTGCCAGGTGAGGCTCACGGGTCCGGACCTGCCTTTCCCTCTGCCCTGGAGCCCACTGCCTGGTAACTAATTACAGAGCAGGGAGGGAGGCAGGGAGGGAGGGAAAGGGAGGGAGGAAGTTGATTGAAACTTTCCTTACAAACAGAAAGGAATTCTTAAATTACTGAAATCCTTTCTGGGGGAAGAGGGTGTCGTGGGAACTGGTCGTCAGGTGCTGCTGGTAGCACTGTAAATGGGGACAATTTGCTCAGAAAACGAGTTGGCAGCGAGTAACGAGAGCGGTAAAAATGTTCACGTCCCGTGGAAATAATCGAAAATGTGGAAACATTCTGTTTTGGGGAAAAGAAAGATGTTCACAAAAGCATTATCAATGAAGCGGGCATTGTCCGTTCAGACGGGGACTCGGGGTTCGGCTGATTATGCACAGGTGGGCTTACAGTCTTGCAGAAAAAAAGAAAGTCACCTAAGTATGCTCTTTAATGTTTATGAGCTATTTAACGATTTTAAAAGCTCAAAAATATTTTTATCTCAATTTCTTACACCTGAGGGGCAGTAAATAAATTGTGGCCATAGCATTGTCCCCTCCTGTCCACTTCTGACCCACTTCCCAGAAACATCCCAAGTAAAACTGACCAGCGCACCTCTGTGAAGCCCCCGGCGGCTCCTCCCTGGGCATGCTGCCCCCCCCCTGCTGTGGGGCTGCCCCAGAGGGAGCTCTGCCCCCACCGCAGACCCCTGGCCCTGGGCTTGCTCATACCTGTGCCCCCAGGGGATCTCTGGAAGGGCAGGGCCTCCTCCTGGCCTTGGGGCTCAGCATCACCTCCTCCAGGGGTCCTCCGTGATGCCTGGCCCTCCATTGCCAGCTGCCCCTGTGGCACCTTCTGGTTTATCGACTGGCACCTGACGTCCTCCTGCTGATTCCCCTACTTTTGCACTTCCTGTGACGCCCTCCTTGAACCCGACCCATGGGACAGTGCTCTGTGCTTTTATTTCGGCTCAGTCAGCGCATGAGACAATGATGCTTGATCCTTTGACCTCCGGCCACCACTGACCCATGGGTCTCCCATGCCCACGAGGATTCACCTGACAGAAGGTCTGGAAACAGGGCTGGGGTCCTGCAGCGTGAGCGGATCTGTGCTAGTTGGGGAGCTCCAGTGAAGCACGCTATTGTTTTTGGAGAAGGTCCACCAGCGTCTTCTTGGCTCGCCATGGTTAATAAAGTGCGCTAACAATGCTAGAAGACCCGGACGTCCCCCACCTCCATGCGCGCTATTTTAATTGAATCAGTCTTCCACTGCGAGCTTTAATACTGTTAGAAGCAAATCAAAATTAATGAGATTACCTCCTTTGAAATGTTATCTATAATTAACCTCAAATTAAGGACAATATGCGTTCGAATTTGCCAATCAGTAACACCTTGTGATTGCTGAAATACACAGCAGCAAATACGAGAGACTGAAGCCAATCTACCCATTGAACTGGCACGTAGATACCTCGGGCAAGACCGAGCTGAGGGTCCATGGTGAAGTCCTCCCCAGGCCAGGAAAGGGGCACCTCCTTGCTGGGGTGGCCACAGGTCCTGTCCCTGCTGGAACTCCACGGGGCTGTGGGAGGGGTGAACAACTGTGGGGAGGGGACCACTGTCTTCAGGACTGGAAGATGGGTCAGTCAAGGGAGACAGTAACGGAAGGTCCAGAGAAGGACCTGCCACAGTGGGTAGCGCCCCAGAGTCCCACTGATGGGCCCCCAGCTCTGACTGTGATCTGGAGGTCTGGCGGGCGGCGTCTCTGTCCCACCATCTCCTGCCTTCCTCACACCCTCCCTTCCTGGCTGCATAGGACGGAGTCTCTCCTGCCTCTGGCAGCAGCATTGATGAGTGCCTTCCATGGATTCCCTGGTGATTCTTGAACTAGGACGACAAAATTCACGTTAAACTTGAGTCGTTTGTAAAACCCCAAGGATTTATGCTTCTCATTGTTAGAGGGTAAAGTGACTTTCAAAAACCCCATTAACCACTAAATATTCTTCTTTTCTTTTCTCTTCGGGTCTTTTGTATGGGCACACCACATTATTTATCTATTTGTTATTTGGTTAACATTTGCGTTGTCCCCACTTTGGGGCTATGATGAATAATGCTACTATGGACATTTGTGCACAAGAGTTTGTATAGGCGTAGGACTTTATTTTTCTTGAGCGCACAGCTAGGAGTGGAGTCGCTGGGCCACTGGTAACTTTGTTTAACCTTTTGAGGAAGTATGTGAGCATGCCAGGCTTTCCACATCCTCACCGACCATTATGATTATTATACATAAGTTCCCACCCAAAAATGAAGGGAAAGAGGGACTACTGGTCAACTTGAGTCACAGACAAAAATAAAGAATAATAATTGTGGTCAAGTTTCCTCATGCCTGATGACTGATGCATGTTTTACAAGCTTACTCCATTCCTGCAAAAGCCCTGGACGCCATACAGGTTGTGCTTAGAACAAAGAAGGCTGAGAAAGTTGAAATGCTTTGCCTGGTTGTGCCATCATGAGGGGCAGAGCCCAGACTGGACATTGGGGTAGGTTTCTCTGGGCCTCCCACGGTCTTGAGGAGACTGTTGTAGCTTTGTTCTCTAAGTAGATTCCACTGTGTGGACTCAGTCTCCCCTGCAGACTGGCTTCTCCTCCCTTGGTACTGCTCTTCAATGAAATGGCTACACATCTTGCTAGCTCCTTTCAGCCGATGTCAACTGAAAATCACAGTAGTGCAAATCCTGAGAGTCAGTCCTACCTTGTCACCCACTTGGAGGCAGTGCAGGTGGTCTGTCTCTCCCATATTCCAGCCTTGTCACTGCCCTGATCCCCACACGCAAGAGCCCTTTGTTGCCTTCACATTTCCTTTCCCGAACAGCTGTGTGGACTCAACAGTGACTCATCCTGGCACTGTACGATTGTGTCTGCGTTGTGGAACCTTTATGTAGTGGGTTGAATGGTGTCTAATCCAAATTTGTGTCTACTTGAAACCTCAGAATGTGACCCTTGTTTGGAAATAGGGTCTTTGCAGATTTAATTAAGGATTGAGATGAGATCATACAGGATGAGGGTGGGCCCTAAATCCAATGAGAGTGTCCTTATAAAAGACAGAAGCCATGTGAAGATGGAGGGAGAGCCTGGGTGAGGCAACCACACTCCCAGGGACACCTGGGGCCACCAGGAGCTGGAAGGGGCAGGAAGGGGCAGGAGGACCCCCACCCCCAGAACCTCCAGAGGTGAGAGGGCTGCTGACACCTTGATGTTGGACTTATGGTCTCCAGAACTCTGAGAGAATATGTCTGTTGTTCTAAGCCCTCTGGTTTTGGTCATTTTTGCACCAGTCACTAAAGCTAGCTAGGACACCCAATATGTGGCTCCCTGTGTCTTTGCCATCAACTCTGCAAGCTACCTAGCTCACATCCTTTCAACCTTCAGTGAACCTGGTGGGTTAACCAACAGCCTCATTAGCACAGAAGTGTTCCCTCATCTCCCTACATAGAGTCGGCTCCTTGGTCTCCTCCCACCAGATGCTCACCTCTTGCTTTAGCTCTTTTGATATTGGGAGTCACGCATTTCTCCACTGTGTCTGCCTGCCCCCACCCTTCACACTCCCTTCTGGGGGGCCTCTGTCTAGGGGCTATCTCATCTCCAAAACTCAGCTCCATCCCTCACATGCAACTCTATATCACTGGATGGTGGGACGGGCCCATGTGACTTGTTCTGAGGAAGCAGATGGTCCAGATCATTAGGACCATGCCATATGTCTATCAGACATGGCCAAACCCCACTGATTTGGACAAACCAGTTCAAGGCAGATTGGCAAATGTTCTGTGAGCTCCAGTTCTGCGGAGCACAATGCCAGGGGCTGGGGTTTCAGAAGTTCCTGTTCTGGGATGAGGCATTACATCAGAAGATCATGTTGACTTTCTACCTTTTATTCCACCACTAGCTTGTATTCACTGAGGAAATTTTTGAAATCACAGGTAGGTAAAAAGAAAAGAGAGATCACTCATAAATCCCTAACTGGAAACATTTATTTTGTAGAGGTAAGTCCAGCTGTGTATTCAGACTGGGACCTCATTATACACATCATCTTGTACCCTGTCCTTTTGTTCACTTCATGCCCTTCAGTGACAGTTAAACTAGATCCGCATCATTCTTTAAATGGCTGAGTCAGCCTTCCGCTGGCTGCTTTCATCCCAAGTTATGTAATCAATCTCCCATTGTAGAATGTTTTAGCTTTTCATTATTTTGAAATGTAAATTGGTTTAAAATTGTTAAATTATTGCTTGTCATGGAAAAAAAAATACCAGTAGTGCAGAAAGGAATGCCACCCACCCCCACCCCCCAAAATCACCTTTCTCTCACCTCCGGTCTTCAGAAATCATAACAGCTAGTAGTAACTTCCCAGGAAATTGCCGTGCATATGCACACATATATATCTCTATTTACATATTACTTAATCTGTGTAACCTAAGAAATGCAAGATCTGCGGTACATATCCACATCTATCTATCCATTCCCCGATTATGTATCTTAGCTATCATCTGTCAATCGTATCTATTAATCTATCATCTAACATCCGTCTGTCTATTATCTATCTATCCATCTATCATCTCATCTATCTACCCATCTATCATCTATCTATCTATTGTCTATCTATCCATTCCCCAATTATGTATCCATCTAACTATCATCTATCAATCATATCTATTATTTCTATCAATCATTAATTTACCTATCATCTAATATCAATCTATCATCTATTACCTATCTATCCTCTATCTATCCATCTATCTATCGATCCATCATACCTACCTATCTACCTATCATCCATTTATCTATTCACCTTTTTATGGAAAAGGAGTCATTTGCATATATTATTCACTTTGTTCACCACACTTAATGTGCCATATACATTTTTCCACATCAGCACTTATAGATCTCCCTCATTATTTTTTAAGTTTTGTATTATGGAAATTTCCAAGCATCTATTAAAGAAAAAAAATTTGTGATAATGAACTGCCCTGTACCCATCATCCAGCTTCTATAATTACCACGGCTCATGTTGCAGACTCTCCACCTTGACAGGATCATTGTGAAGAAAATTCCAGGCACCATATCATTTCTTTCATAAATACTTGAGTACCTGTCTTTAAATGATCCAGTACTATCATTATACCTGAAACATTTGACAATGATTCCTTAACGTGACAAAATAACCATTATTTGAATTCTCCTATTTGTATTGTTATTTTTATTTTACTATTTCTTTGACTTATGAATCAAACCAAGTTCACACACGGCACTTGTTGGGATGTCTCTTAATTTCTTTTTCACTTTGATTTTTATCTATTGCTTGCCCTGGAGATTTTCATGTATTTTGAATTTTGCCAAATTCTTCCTTATGGTGTATTTTCCATGTTTTTTGGGCTTACTGTGCTTTTCACAAATATTTGAGGGTATATTGTACATGATGCTCTTTTATCTTCAAATACCTGAGTGTGTATTTCCTAAAAACCTAGCGTTTTTGTTGTAAATGTCAGGAAGTGAGCAGTGAAACAACATGCTTTCTATCCTGCCAATGTAATTCAGATTTTACCAAATGTTCCGGAAGTTTCTTGGTAGCAAAATGAAACCTCTGACCCTCTGTTGCATCATGTGTCCTCATGTGGAATAGTGCCTCCATCCACCTTTGTCTTTCATGACATGACATTTTTGAATGAGGACTTTTGGGGACTGTCCTTCATTTTTTATTTGATGTGTCTTCAGGACTCAGTCCAGGTCGTGCAGCATTAGTGGAAATGCACCGAGTGTTGCTGCGTCCTTCCCAGTGCAGTGTGTCAGGAGGCACGAGGCACAGACTTCTCCCATTGTGAGCTCACGCTGGTCACTTGGTGAGGCTGGTGTCAGCCAGCTTTCTCCACTGCAAAGCTGCACTATTCCCTTGTGTAGTCAGTGTCTTGTGGAGATGGGCTTTGAATTTATGTGACTATCCTGTTAGTCCTCAAACTTTCACCCATTGCTTTTACCATCCCTTGATGACTCTATTGAATCAACTACGGTTCTAATGGTTGACAAGTGGGATTTTCTAAATCCACAAACATTACTTCTACATTTATCTGTTGGCTTTCTACTGTAAAAAGTCTTCCTATTTATTCGTCTATGTATTCATTCATTCACCCACTCACTTACAGTTGTATGGACTTGGATTTCTGTTTTAGTCAATGGGTTAGAATCCTTTAATCCTTTATTATTATTAAGTTGATATACACATTGTCCCGAATTTATCTGATGGTAGCTTTTAAAGTGGAGGCCAGTATCCTGCGGATATTTCCCTTCATTTTTTGACCTTGCCCCTTATCTGGCACTTACTCTGACTTAGCCATTTCTCTAATCTCCACTTGGTGGTAGTGGTGGTGGTTATGGGGCTGAAGATTTCCAGCCGGGTAATGAAGATATCACCTTTTAGCAAGACCACTCTGGTCACAATATGAGGAGGCCTGGGATCCCAACATTGGTGGGCACACAGGGAGCTGTTAGAATTATCTGGTGAGTGGCAGGGAAGGTCTACAAAGGGCCAGGTGTGGCTGAGAAAGGGAGAGACAGGGTGAAAATTGGCACAGAATGAGATCCATGGCTGGATCCAGACCCGGCTATGAATTCAGTGGAATTACAAGGACAAGTGCTTTGAGAAGCTCCTGGACATGTGTCTCAGGGTGGGGCTGGTTGTAGAGCATTTACTTGCATAAACAACAGAAGAAAGAACCACATCAGGGTAGAAAGACAAACTGACTACTTGGCACATTGAGATATCACACCAAGGCAATGATTATCTCAAGGATGAGGACCATAGACAACTCTTTTTCTTGGGAGGGAGGTGCAGCTTTTTATAACCACAAAGAGGACCCATAGGACTCTCACCTGGTCTCCCCTCTCTGAGCATCACTGCACTTCAGACCACCATGTTGCTTCTTTGTTGGTCTTCAAGGCAGAAAACAAGACCACAAGCAGCTCTCGAACTCTCTGAGACATAGAAAAGAAGACTCCCCAGTCCCTGTGGGCTGGGAAGCCAATAATCAGAGAGAGCGTTCTGATTGGGCCCTCATAGATCAGGTGGCCAATCCTGAGCCAATCACTGACACGTTATGCCAAACAGTTGCCATGTGGATGGGATGTCATCCAAAGCATCCATCTGGGTCACAGAATAAGCCCCTGGACGGTTGGTGTGAGGGACCTGAAGCCCGGTGAAGCCGCGATGATTAGGTGTCCTCAGCTAGAGGCTCATCAGGACCTTGGCTGGAAGGAGCTGTGATGTTATGGTTATTTAAAAGGAAACATGGATTTTAAAGAATTGATAAGTCCCTGACTGCATTATTCTGCTAAAACTGTATAAGCTGTATAACAAAATATAGCAGACAAGGCAGCTTAGACAATGGAAAATGATCTCCTCTCAGTTCTAGAGGCTAGAATCCTAGATCAAAGTCTCACCGGAGCTGGTTCCTCCCGAGGCATCTCTCCTTGGCGTGTCAACAGCCGTTCTCCCCCTGGGTCCTCAGTGGTCGTCTTTCTGTGTCTTGTCCTCATGTCTTCTTAAAGGACACTAGTCACACTGGTCTAGGACCTACTCTGGTGACCTTATTTTACCTGAATTGCCTCTTTAAGACTCCATGTCCAAATATAGTCATTGGGGTGCCTGGGTGGTTCAGCCGTTAAGTGGCTGCCTTCAGCTCAGGTCATGATCTCAGGGTCCAGGGCTCGAGCCCCACATCAGGTTCCCTGCTCTGTGGGAAGTCTGCTTCTCCCTCTCCCTCTGCCGCTCCCCCTGCTCTCTCTCTCTCCCTTTCTCTCGAGTAAATAAATAAAATCTTCTAAAAAACCAAAACAATAATGATAAACAAATACAGTTACATTCTGACATAGTAGAGGTGAAAGTTTCAACATATGAATTTTTGGGGACACAGTCCAGCCACGGCACCTAAGCTGCCTCCCACGCAGTTAGACACACGTTTGTGTCATTGTGCATCTGCATCTGCCCTTGTGTGCGGGGTTCTGTCAGAGACTGACCATCAGGACTGTGACGACTTCTGTGAGAACATTTTCTGAGTACAGGAGAAGAAGTAAGTGTTGACAACTATTTCCAAAGATTTGGCCTTAATTGGAAAGGTGTCCTCTGAGGGGTTGAAGGGCCATAGAAGGGGGAAGACTGAGAGGCTGAGGAAGAGGAGGACAGGGAGTTGCGTTGGGGGCAAGTCAGGGATTGGCCTCAAGAGCAGAAGGGCAGCTCTCCCTGAGCTGGAAGCTGTTGGGACATGGAGGCAGACACACTTTGGGAGGAGGGCAGTGAGGGGGAAGGATTCACATCTGAAGGGAGGTATGGAGGGGTGATCTCAGGAAATGTACAACAGTCCAAGAAAGCTGAGCTGGGGTCATGGCTGGTCATGGGAAGGTACAATGGGTACCGGGGGAGTGAGGGGCCTGCAGGATAGCGGGTGTCCATGCAGCGTGTGCTGAGGAATTCCCATCCCAGCGGAGCCCCGGGGAGGCCCTGCCTAGAGCGTATGCCTGGAGGGATCCAGGCTCCCCCTCCTGAAGAGTCTGTGGGGCTGGGCTGAGCCCACCTTGGGGTGCACAGGACTCTGCAGAATGCTGGCCAGGTGCGGCTGGCTGTGTGCCGCGGGGTTGTCCTCTTTGCTTCCCTGTAGAGGTGAGAGGAGCAGAGGGTAGGGTGGAGGCTGAGCTGGGGTGCTCTGTTGGCTGTGACAGTGGGTGGGCATCTGAGGAGACCAGTGAGGCTGGAGGCCCACGAGCATCGGGGGCACCAACTGTGAGTGTGAGGCCAAGCGGGCAGGAGCCCAAGTGTTCCTTCTGAGCCAAGTGGGGGAGTCAGGCTGCCCCAGGTGGCCAGTGAGCTGGGGGGGGTGGAACCTCACCTTGGGGCAGAGTGGCTTCCTTATTGTCTGGGAAGACCCAGGACACAGATCCTCTGCTTTCTGGAGAATCAACTCTGCCTGGGGGACAGGAAGGGCACCCGCCTCGAAAGCCATCCTTACCTGGGCGTTTGCTAGATGCAAGGAAGGCAGTGAATGATCCTAATCATAGCTTTTCTCTGCTGGCTGCCTCTCTTCTGATGTCACCCACCTAGTGTGTGCGCTGAGGGGACTGTGGGTGATGCGAAGGAGGCAGAATGGGGAAAGAGGGGTCCTTTGGAGCTGAGGGTCCTGTCGGGGCTGCAGGGCACATTGAGGAAGACACGCGGTCCAGCAGGTGTCTGGACTTTCCCCAGCGGAGCGCGAATGCCCAGGTCAGGAGGACTGTGTTGCCCAGTGAGTCAGGGAGGGGCTGGTACAAGCCAGAATGAGTCTGAGTCATCACTTCTTAAAGAACTTTGTTATTCTCAGACGCGATATCCCGAACCAACAGCTCTCTCAGAAAGTGGGGGTGTCAGAGAAATCTCAGTAGTCTGGGATCATCCGTGATTAGTCTGTTACAGTTACATGATTTCTTTCAAAGGCTTGAAGTCAATTTGTGGGGTTTTTTCTTTTCTTTTCTTTTTTTTTTTTGAGCTGGATTAAGGAAAGCACCTCCAATCATGTTAGATTCTATGCTTTGAGTCAGCCTCGTCAAATATATGCTGAGTGAGCTTCAGGTCCACCCCTGAATTAGCTTAAATATCAGATTAGTGGAGTCTAAACCTGGCGATTCGCATCTCCGCAGGATGGTGCTGCTGGGGAAGGTGCTGCTTGTTTCGTCCTCAGAAGGACCCCTTGAGAGCTCCAAGAGGAGCTGTGGTCTGCGGCGTGTGGGAGAGGAGCCCCAGCCCCAAGGAGTGCCATGCCGCCAGCTGAAGGTGGGGCAGGGCAGGGATGAATCTGGGCAAGCAGGTGTACAAGCTCGGTCCCCAAAAAGGGTATGTGACTTTTCAGGCCGTGCTTTATTATGATTTAGGAGGCAGAGAATTGCATAGCATATGGTCAATAGAAGCTCTTTGCTGCTTTCATAAGCCATTTTTCACTTCATTAATTTTCTGTGTATGTTTCATTAATTTTGGGGGTGATGCATCTTCCCCTGTCCTGTGGAATGTGTCACTGCAGACTCTGCTGTATGAAGCCAGGGAAGGCTGTGCCCTCTGGGGCTTCCCGTGGGGCTAGTTGTCCAGGGATTGCAGACACAGAGAAGCTGCCCAAACCTGTCCCTGACCACCAGTCCCTCGTGTGTTTGTCCCAGCGCTGGCTCACGGAGTCCCAGCTGGGTGCCGGGGGTCGGTGGAGGCAACGGGAATAGTGATGGATGGGGTGCGGTCTCCATTCGCAGGAAGCTCACGGCTGTGAAGGAGAAGACAGATCAATTGTAATTCTCTCCGAATGCTGTAGCCGAGGTTGGTCCAAAGTGTTTTGGGAATCCCGAGGGAGGGAGCCCTAGAAGAACTGGCTGGGTCACATCTTCATTTCCGAGGCAGGGAAATGGGTCATCCATCTCAACAGGGAGCAGACATGAGAGCTCAGGTGAGCAGAGCTGTTCTCACGAGGAATTCGATTGAATGTGACCAAGGGCGGGGGTGACAGGAGCAGATGGGAAGGGCCCAGAGCAGGTGACCAAGGGCGGGGATGACAGGAGCAGATGGGAAGGGCCCAGAGCAGGTGACCAAGGGCGGGGATGACAGGAGCAGATGGGAAGGGCCCAGAGCAGGTGACCGGGGCAGGAGTGTTGGACGAGCAGGTGGAGGCCACCGCTGGGAACACATGAGTCACTTAGCAGTGGGTCAGGCATCCTTCCACTCTGTCCCCGGGGCCCCTTCCTCCCCTCCATCCGTCTTCTGTTTCCCACTCTGTTCCCCCCCTACTCCCAGTTGGATTGTGTCAACTTTCTCTGCTGCACACAGAAGGCCCTATGGCATGAATGCAACCACAACGTTCACTCCAATGCAAGTGAAGGGAGGGTCCCCTGCAGTCTGAGGGAGGAGTGCAACCCTCCCGGGCACCAGCTTTGCCAGCCTCACACATCTCCTGCCAAATCCCGTCACCTTCCCTCAAAGCACCCTGGCTGCTTGGGCTTCCCTTGATACGTTTGACTTGCAGATCTGCATGGGGTGCACAGAAGCGAACAATAAAGGGTACCCTGCCTGCACATGGCTTGCTTTCTGGTGCTGACGGTGGAGGAAGATCACGGGCATGGAGAACGAGCAGGCTATAAACTGTTTTATTAAACAATGGATTCCGTGGAGAAAAATAAAGCTTACAGGGGTGGGGTGCTCTGGGGTATGGCAGTTTTAAGGAGGGTGGTCGTGGAAGACCCCGTTGAGGGACTGGCACTGAGCACAGACTTGTAGGAGGGGCCCAGGGAGAGGGAGCCATGGGGGCATCGGGAGAGGGCTCCCTGCAGGGACCCCAATAGCCACAGAGCCCCCAACTTGGGGGTGTATCCAGCATATCTGAAGAGCATTCAGAAGCTGCTCTGGGATAGGAGCGGGTCTAGGCAGCAGAGAGGGGCCAAGGTGTGGGGCTTGTGGGGCAGAGAAGGAAGCCAGGTGTCTCCTGGGGGGGACTCTGAGCAGAGGAGAGGTCTGATCCAACCTGCATTTCAGAAGGACCAACCTGCAGGAAGGTCAGGGCTGAGTGAGGGAGACCAGGGCCAAGCTTACTGGAGAGCCAGTGAAAGACCACGGGCTCAGACTCTTCACTTGTTTGAAGGTGGGCTCCGCAGAGTGGAGAGGGATTGGAGATGGAGGATTTGGGCCTGAACAACAGGAATGAGGGGTTACTGTTTCTGGAGACAGTGAAGGGGGTAAGGGGCCTGGGTGCTGTGGGCACAAATGCAGAGTCAGGTTTCAGAACTGTGTCTGTAGATGCCCGTTGGGCGTCCCTGTGGGGTTTAAGTAGGGAGATGCATGAGTCGTATGTCAGGAGAGGGCCAACACTCGGTGGCACACGAGACAGAGATGAGGTCAGGCCATGCGTGAGCCCGTCCAGCATCGGCATGGGAGGGGGGAGCTGGCAAGCAGATGCCCCAGACTGCGGGGCCGGCCCAGGTTCCTGACTTGGAGAGCGGGCGAGCTGGTGCAGGTGGGGGTGGACGCACACAAGTGCACACGTGAGGGATAAATGAGGCGTCCTCCTCCCCTCCAGGGGGAACCGGGAGCTGTCCAGGGGCTGAACTGAATAATGATGCTGGAGAAGACAGGGACGGTTCGACTTTCCAGAGATGCTCCATTTGTCTAGGGAAAGGGGCTCCGGGATGGTGGACAACATATTCGAAAGACAAACATCTCTTCATCAAATTTTGCCTGAGGCCAGCTCCAGTTTCTGTCTTCGCCCACAGTTGTCGCTTTTACGGGGAGAAAGCCATGGATCGTGCTGTCTGCCATGAATTCTGAAGTCTGCAGGCGGGTGTGCGCAGTGCCTGAGAGGAAACAGACTGTTTTCAATAGTTTGTTTGACAAATATGACTAAGTATTCAATAAGTTATCTTTCAAATTACCCTGTCAAAATAATCATGACATAGGATAATGATAAACCTGTTCTTAGAAGGAAGGATGGATGTTTGTGGGGAACAGCTATAACTGGCCTCTGGGGTGCCTCTGATGGAGGAGAGGCTGTTGCTGGGAGAGAGAAGAAAGCAAATTCTGTGTGGGTGTGAGTGTGTGCACGCGCTCGGACACATACCCTCCTGTCCGCGGGGAGGGCCTGGGGATGTGGGATTCTGCCCTTGCCCAGAGAACATGGAACCAACCACCCAACGCAGGCCATTCAAGTTGGGCATCACACATGAGGACAAGGATTGCAGAGCCCTATCTGTGATGGCGGGTCAAGACACAAGAGTGGATATCCACGTTGGTTACCTTGATCACGGCATGAGGACCTCAACCTGCAGCCAACTGACCGGGTTGGAAACTTCCAGCATCCAACTTCTCCATCCAACCCTGGCCAGGTGCTAGAAGGACATAGAAATTACCAGAACGAGGATGGAACCTGAGGTCTGAGGGAGCTGCTTTCACACTCATTCACCTAAGGCATTGACATTTCCTTCCTCATCTGTGAAATGGGGGAAATATCATCAGACCCATATCCCAGTGTGTTGGCCATAGAGAAGGCGAGTCCTTTTATGGTTCTTCCCTGGTCTGTGGCTCTGGTGGTTTGTGCTTTGCTCTGGCGTGTGCTTTGTTCTCCTCTGCTCTGCTCTGTGGGCCACCTCCAAATCCTTGTCTTCAAATCACACCGCCTCCCAGACTTAATGCTCACGAAGGATATGACTGTACAGGAGATCCCAACAAAAAGCTGCAGAGGTAGTGTTTCTGATGGGTCCTGCTCTGTTCCTGCCCATCCAATACCCTCTCAGAAGTAGCCAACAAACAGACCAAGTCTCGGTGGACTGGCCACTCCCAGAGAGACTTCTGTGGGCTTGGGGTCATTGTCACTGGCTGGGCCCCAGTCAGTGGGACAGGAGGGGAAAGTCTCCTATTGGTTATGCAAAGGGCCAGGCTGTTGATGGTGGTCCCTGATGGGCTTCCTCCAGAAGACAGTGTGTGACCTTAGCAAGTGAAATGCAGAATTGGGCTTGGCTCTAGGTGGACGCTGGGTGAGCCAATACTGGTTTTCCACACATGAGATGTCACAGAGTCTGCAGTGGATGAGTAGCTGATGAATAAATATGGCAGTAAGCTCATCAGCATCATATCAGAGCCCTCAGCCCAACCTCATGCTGGCCCTTAGAAGACTTCAGTACCATAGGAAGGAGGAGAAGCATGACTTACAGTAAATGAAGCAGTGCACTAACGTGTCTGGGCTGTGTTAACTAGTGACCAGGTGGACGGGTAATGAAGGAAAACATTCTCATCCACGTGGAAGCGCCATGGTCTTGGTTTCCACCCAACTGGGACCACATTGAACGCAAAGCTCCCAAGCTTGCTCCTTGCACCCACTGTCTTTGAGGTGCCTCCATGTCTTCTGGTGCATCCAGTGGTGGCCCAGAGCTGCCCATACTGGCTTGTGGGAGAACACTGTTAGATTTTCAGGAGTTCTGTGAGCTGGTTGAAGCCATGTTATAGCGTGAAGTCTGTCTTGGTGGAAGTATTTACATGACGGAAATCATCCAGCCCTCCAGGTTGTCTCCTGCCATCACGGGAGTGCCAGTTGTTCAATATTCACCAGCACATCACCAGCTGGATCACACACGGGCAGCTGTGCGGTGTTCACAACACCAAGAGCAGAGCTCGTCTCTCTGCTTCTCTCTCAGTGGGCACTTCTGTGGCTTCCAAGGGCTTGCCCACCACGTGAACATCCATGTGTGCATGTGGGTGTGTGTTGACGCCCATGCATGAGCTTTTCTCTAGATGCGATTCCTATGGACAGGGTGCTGAGTGTTAAGTCTCAGGGAAGCGTTATCTGACAGCACACTATGCTCAGGGAAGAGCTAACACTTAGGCATCAGTAGAGAATGAAGTTCAAAGGGAGCACGACATGCAACTAGAGATTCATGGATAGATAGAACTGTTGGAGAGAATGTGGCATTGACAGCTGGTGGGAGCTACCCAAGGCTTCATAACCATGGTAATTATTACTAACAATGATTATTATTATTAAGCCTGCTGTTTCATGGTTGATTCGTATGCCATTGACTGTTCTGAGTAGTTGTATGCATATTCACTGCCTTAATCCCCAGATGGTCTTGCCAGAGATCCTATCCGTGTCCATTTCGCAGAATGAGCATGCTGATTGTTCCAAGAGGTTAAGGAACTTGCCTGAGTCTGACCTGAGTCAGGCCCTTGATTTTGGCTCTCACACTAGACATTTTAGAAAGACCACCCTGGCTTTGGGGTGCAGAGCAATGGGAAGGGAAAATGCTGGAGTCTTCAGTGAGCTGATTGTAGGGAAGGCAAGCATGTGGGGGGCAGCATAATGGGATACAGAGAAGTTGGGTTGGCCACGTTTGCTGTTGGACTGTATGCTGAGAGTGGGCAGGACACGGTGGCCCACACGAGTCAGGCTTCTGTCATGGACGAAGGGTGGGCAGGAGGGCCAACCATTCTCAGAGATGGGGATGGGGGTGGGGAGCAGGTTTGTGGGCCATGTGGAGTTGGAGATGAGGTTGGGATGTCCCAGTAAATCTGTCTGTTGGTTAGCTAAGTGAACCCTAAGCTCCAGGGAGACTCCAAGGATGGACACAAAGATTTAGGCACCATCCTCAGCAAGGGGAGAAAATTCAAATCACGAGCAAGGGTTTCATTCTCCTCGGAATATATAGGGACTGAGCCAAAGCATGAGCCAAAGGTGACACCACAGGGTGCATCCATGCTTACAGGAGAGGCAAAGAGCAATCTACAGATCTTAACACTTTCGGTCAGGCACATGGCATCCCATACAGTGAGATAGGCTCCCCTTACAAAACTGGTTTGCAGCTAGGTGTTACTATGAGTTCAAGTTTGGGTAAAGCAAGAGAGGAATTTTATGTCTACTTTTCAAGTAGCGCTCTCCATCTCCCATGTTCTGAGTCCTGAGGGTTGGAAGGCAGGTGCTTTTGCCGGAGCGGTGGCAGCCACCTTAGGTTCTGAGTTCGAAGCCACATGTTGAGGATGTCCTGACTCTACAAGACAGAAGGTGTCTGCACCTGCTTGCGGATTGGTTACCCAGCCCCAAACCAACAACCCAGTCTTTTACATAAGAAATAGAGAAGATGTTTGTCTTATTTATGGCACTTTTATATTTGGGTATTTCAGGTATAACAGTCAATCTCTATCCTAACAAACATAAGAACCTAGACAGAGTTGTGTCCCCAAATCCACTTGTGCCTGTGATGACAGTTATAGGTGACAGGAACCCATTCACATTTCCTTAATTATTTTTATAAGGTGAACATTAGCTCATACAACTCGAAGGTCGTTGGGTAGAATTTCTGGCTTGGCTGGATGTGGGTCTGTAGTTAATGCTAGCAATTCCCAATAGTATGTCTAGATACTCCTTCTTCCAAGAAATAAAGCTGAACTTTCTCCCCTTTTCCCTTGAAGATGAGCCTGACTTAGAGAATGGCTTGCAAAGAACAGAATATGGACAAATGGCACAATGACCTCGCAGTGGGAGAGCCTGGTGAGCATCGCTTTAGCAAGTAGAGAAGGTCCACATCGCCTGCAATGCCTCGTGGGCGCCAGGTGCCCCCGAGTCTGATGTGATCGGCACAGTATCTCCCTCTGCGTCCTCCTTTGCAAAGCCCCACACCCCTAGTCAAACATCAGACCAACATGAACCCTAATCGGGAGGCATTGTGTGGGACACCAGGTCATGCTGTCAAGGTCATGAAACCCTGGGGAAACTGAGGCTTCCAGGGACCAGAGAGGACAGCAGGGTTGTGGTAGCTCCCTGCAGGGGGTGCCCAGAAACCCAGGACAGAAGGAGCACATTCCTGGACATGCCCAGTAGTCCTGTCCCCATGTTGGTGAGTTGGTTGGGACAAATAAATGACGGGAATATGAGACGCCAGAGGGACACCAGCGGAGGGGACACAAGAACGCTGTGATATCTTCACAACTCTCTGTGAGTCTGTGTTTATCCCCAACACAAAGTGCATTAGAAATGCCACTAGTTGTGTATTTCCTCTCATCTTTTGCTTTTGACTTAATTTTATTTTGAGAAGGGGGTTGATGTGAGAAGGGGAGGGGCAGAGGGAGAGAGAATCTCAAGCTGACTTCATGCTCAGCATGGGGCCTGACACACAGCTTGATCTCATGACCTGAGCCAAAATCAAGAGTCAGATACTCAACCGACTGAGCCCCCCAGGTGCCCCTGCTTTTGACTTTAAATTTATTCCCAGGCCAGTGCTCCCCAGGTGGTGGCTCTTTGCTCCACTCTCCTCCCCCGAGGCCCATGGTTTACTCATCAACTCTGTTCGAAGGGCCTCTCTGTCCCTGCTGCAGCCAGGCCCCAGGGTAGCTTTAGATGAACTCCTTCCAGGCCTGGTGTCCACAGTGGCTGACTGTCCAGGCAGGGGCGGTGGGTGGGGGTGTGCCTGCTGACTGGCCAGGCCCCTGGGCACAGGTGTGTGCGAGGAGGTCAGTCCCGGACCACAGAGCTCTGGACTGAGAGGAGATCCCCGGAGGGAAACCAGGGTGGTGTCCTCTACACCAAGGAAGTAGAAGCTTCTGGGAGACCTGAGTGGTGAGCACTGCCTCCCGCCTCACAGGCGCCAAGAAGACGAGGACTGAGTCACATCCTGCAGGTGTATTGTTTTTTTTTTTTTTTTAAAGATTTTATTTATTTGACAGAGAGTAACATAGCCAGAGAGGGAACACAAGCAGGGGGAGTGAGAGAGGGAGAAGCAGCCTCCCACCGAGCAGAGAGCCTGATGTGGGACTCGATCCCGGGTCTCCAGGATCATGACCTGAGCGGAAGGCAGTCGCTTAACCAACTGAGCCACCCAGGCGCCCTGCAGGTGTATTCTGAGTGAGGTGGAGACGTCCCTGTGGGGCAGGGAGCAGGCACCACACCGCGAGGCTCAGGGACAGGAGGGACATGTATTCTTAGCTCTGGGCCCTCGTCTACATTCATCTGTCCTGTAGGATGGACTCAGGCATCCGTCCTCCACAGAGACATTCCCAAGCCCTGATCAGAGTGACCACGTACCTTCTGCTTCTCTATGCTGGGCCCTTCACCCCCAGGCCTGTCCCCAGGGCTGCGAACTCCCAAGCTCACAGGCATCTTTCCATCCCTGGGGGCCCGTCAGTGCCCACGTGGTTCTGGCAGTCCTTGGAGCTGCATCAGGTTCTCCGCTGCTTCGGACGCGCAGGCTTCCAGGGACCGGCAGGCCCGGGCCAACACGGTGGGTGCTTTGCAGCTCATGGCTACTGTGAAGGCAGATTCCCAGGAGCCATCACTAACGCTGATGGGCATGATACCTTCCATCCGAAGCTCATCATCAAAATAAACAACGTGACAGGAGCCACATCTAGAAATCACTCCGCTCGCCCCACGGGGCCGGTGGCCCGAGGATGAACACATAGCCGTTGTCTGGCCCCACGCAGCCCACGACAGAGCTCCCGGAGAGGCCGGAGGCTCAGAGGCTAGGCTCTGCAGAGACTGGAGGTTCCAGAAAGCCCGGGTGGAAGGCTCAGGGCAGCCTGGGCCCTCCTGTTTCAGGTTCACTTCTTCAGGGGCCGGGAGCGTCAGTGAGGAAGGGCTCCGAGAGCATGCAGGGCAACACCTGCCTGGCCCGACCCCACCAGGTAAGGTCTCGATGCCTGGGCACTCGCTGTCCTCACGGCCCCTCTCTGCTCTCCCGGCTTCCTCGGCCATGCTGTCCTCACCAGGCAAACCAGCCCATCAAGAATTTGGAGGCCCAGCCCTCTTCATGCTCAGCCCTAGGGAGACACCCAGATCTGTGGTCCACCCGGCTACCTGCCCTCCTGGCCAGCCCCTGTTCTAGCCGCACCTCTGGGAGTCCTGGTCCCTCAGGGTGACGTTGCTGGGGCTGCCCCGAGTCTGAAGCCCCCCCAGGGGAGGCTCAGGGCTTCCCCAACATGGACATCCTCCTCCTCCTCCCTCAGGGCCCCCACCATGTCCTAGTTGGCCACAGCAGCTGGGTGGCTCATTGCTGGCCTGCCCATGAGGCCGTGACCGAAATAGCCATCCTGCCACGAGGGAGTGGTGGCCCAGTGGGGGCGTGGTGCTCGTGTCTCCTTATTCTGGCTCGGGGCATCTCCCTTGCCTTGTCCCCAGGAGTACCCGTGCTGTTCCCTGGGCGCGTTTCACTCCCGGACTGATGGGCTGCCCCCGGCACCCGTCCGCTATCACATTCAGATGAAGGACCGCATCCTTGGGAACTCGGCTGCTCTCTTTACGTGGCAGAAGCCACGAGAGAGCTTCCTTTCTGGGGGGCTGGGGGCTCAGTAGGTGAAGCCTCTGCCTTCAGCTCAGGTCATGATCTCAGGGTCCTGGGATCGAGCCCCACATCGGGCTCCCTGCTCAGTGGGAAGCCTGCTTCTCCCTCTCTCACTCCCCCTGCTTGTGTTCTCTCTCTCTCACTCACTCTCTCTTTCAAATAAGGAAGTAAGTAAATAAATAAATAAATATCTTTTAAAAAGAGAGAGAGAAAGCTTCCTTTTCGCAGTGGACACACTAGCACTATCATGTCTATGGGCGCAGCACCTCCCGTCCCAGGTCTCCCTCCATGTCTGTCCCTGTCCAGACCTTCTTCTCTCTTGGCCTGGATGAGCCCAGAGCTCGGTTTCCCCTCGGGGAGCTGAGGGTGGTCCAGATGGTGGGTCCGACCTCGAGCCCTATTGCCCACCAGCTTCATGGCTCCAAGGAGTCAGGCAGCCCCTGGGGACCAGGTGTCTCCGTGGTGAAATGGGACTCATGAGAGGCAGCTCCGTCCTCCTGAGGAGGCTGTCAGGAGGAGCCAGAAACCCTGGCTCAGAGCAGGTGTCAGAGAATGTGCACCCACGTCTCCCTCCTACTGGTCACAAAATAGCTCTGTCTTCCCTTCCTCCTTCTCCTGGGTCTGGCTCCCTTCCTCTGTTAGCTTAATACTAGAGCCCAGGACTTGCCTTGGGCCCGTGGGGAGAGAGGACTGTCTGAGGACCGACCCGGCTCCCGCTCAGGCAGAGTGACAGATGGCCTGGGTGTCCGGGGGGCTGCTGCTGGCGCAGGGCGGGCCGTGGGCGTCTCTTTGCACAGCACACGGTCACACTCCTGCAGAGACCCACGGCCACTCACCCCTTCGAAGAGGCAGAGGAGCAGAGGCGGGTCCCCCTTCTTGGACCACCGACCGCAGTGTGCCCGTCGAAGCCTGACCCCACCTCCCTGTGCCAGAGGATGGGGCATGGCCAGAGGCAGGGCTGCCGGCTGGTGTGCTCCCTCCCCACCCACCGCAGCCTGCTACACCTGTTCTCCCCGCCCCACGCGGATTGCTCAGGGTGTCACGGAGCCCTGTAGAGCTGATGACCCCTGGTCACCCGGCCGCCAGCAGCGAGCAGGATCCGATGGGACCAGAAGTTCACTTCACTCTTCTGATTCTGTGTCACCCCTCTAATCGTTTTACGAGAAAATAATCGTTTATTTGGACGGCAACGTGTTCCCCTCCTGTCCTCGTGTGGCCAACACAAACTGCACACCAGACCTTCACCGCAGCCTGGGCGGCGAGCGAGCTGAGCTCCCCATATGCTTGGGACCTCGTGATCATGTAAATTGTTTGATTAAATCTTTAATGAACTGAGAATTTATTCTTCTCATTTCCTGTGCTCTGACCTTCTCAGGGGCTTTGGGACCACAGCAAAAGGGTCTCACATTTTGGTCCCATCCCAAAAGGAAACCCTGAGGCAAGATTCTGGCCAAGGCGTGATGGCTCCCCAGGGTGCAGGAGAGAGAGAGGTGGAACGTTTTCTCAAACCCTGGTTGGCAAGCATCCCAAAGGATGGCGAGTTCTGGGATGAATCCAGACAGTGCTTATCTCCTGGAGATGCTGGGGACCCCCACTTGCTGTGACAGAGGAGGATAGGGATGGGAAATGCGCAGAAGGAGCTGCCTCCTGGGACAACCATCTGGCTTCCCAGCTCCTGGACAGCCTCATCCCTGTAAGGACATTGGCTTCCAGCTACACATATGACCATTTTTTCTTCTCTTTTCTTTTTATTAACATTTTTTTTTAAAGTTTGAGAATGGCAGTTCAAGGATATCTTTTTCCCAAACTCAGCAGTGACTTTCAGAATCCAGGGAAGTGTAGGTTGCCCTTCTAATTAGTTGAGGCTCATTCCCCCAATCATTGCAAATGGAAGCGTCTTTCTTCGCTAGACATGGTTCTTTGTTTTTCTTTAAAGTGGTCAGACTAACCCATTTCCAGGGTGCTCCATCTATGTTCCCCTACAACAGCCCCGTGTCCTGACCCCTCTCTTGGGAACCTGCACCCACCCACCCTCTGTTCCACGCCCCCCTTCCGCCCCTACCCGCGGGGACCTCCTGTGACGTCTCACATAAATACGAGCGTGTGAAGCAGTCTTAGTTCCTGGCTCTCTTCTCCATACTTATCTTTATTTAATTCCCAGAATGTGTTATGTTGTGTGTGTTCTCAGTTTATGTTTTTACATTTAGAATAGCTTTGCCTGTTTCCTGCAAGGATGACACATTTTGGGCTGACTTCAATTTTCTAATTCCGAGTTTGGAAATGAAACTTTGGACCAAAAACTGAGGTCCTCCCAAGTTTGCTGATGCC
>PITA01019409.1:7700-37701 GCA_004023965.1 Spilogale gracilis | reverse complement strand
AGAGTTTGTATGCGCCCCCCCAGACAGAGAGTATGCCTTGTAAACTGGCAGCGGCGGCCTCTGACTTGGCGGGTTAACGGAAGAAGATAGGCTTTAGAAAAATTTAAAGGAGATTGTAAAAAAAAAACCTCATTGAGCTAAAAGTAATATTAACTAATATTTATCAAGGGCTTACTAGGTGCCATTTGATACGCTAAGCATGGCTTATCTCATTTCATCCTCCCCACAACCCTTAGGAAGTTGGTCCTATTATTATAGCCATTTGTAAAGGAAGACATTGGTGCTGAGAGACTTTTTCACATACCTGAAAATATTTTATTAAGCCTAAAATACTGAATAGTTACAATAACAATTTGTTTCCTATAATTCCACAATCCAAGTAGAGGATTGTAAAGATACCAAACTTGTATGATTAATGTGGTCAGAAAAAAAAAATCCAATTTAATGGGGAACCTGGGTGGCTCAGTCATTAAGTGGCTGACTTGGACTCAGGTCGTGGTCTCAGGTCCTGGGATTGAGCCCCTCATGGGGATCCTTGCTGGATGGAAAGCCTGTTTCTCCCTCTCTCACTCCCCCTGCCCGTGTTCCCTCTCTTGCTGTCTCACTCTCTGTCAGATATATAAATAAAAAATCCTAAAAAGATCAAATTTATTAACTCCAAAGCAAAATGATTTATGAGCAAAGTTCTGAACCACTATAAATATTTTTATGGAGGTAGTATAGACCTGATTTATAAGGCACACAACCTTGTCTAGGATTCCATTAAATACCTATATGATATAGGCTGATGTGAGAATGTGAAAATGTTTTATAAAGAGTAAAATATTACCTAGGTATAAGGTGGAATTAATAAAAGTGAGTCTGTAGAAGAGACTATTGTGGTTCTATATATAGAGACTATATTGTTCCTCTTCTTTGGTACCCGAATGTTTAGTTGGTCTATGGCTGCCCAGAATGAAGACTACATTTCCCAGCCTCCCCTGGAGCTCAGACTGTTCTAGCCATTGAGATAATGGATGAAAGTGATCAAGTACCTTGCAGGCTGTGCCCTCCTCCACTTCCCACTGGCTAAAATTTGCAGGTGGTGATAAGCCATCTGGACCTTTTGGATGAGGGTAATACCTCAGGGATGTTGGAATCAAAGCCTGGGTCCCTTATACCATATAAAACACCTACAAGTCTTGAGGGTTTTGTGAAGCAGAGCTGCTCCACAAGAGAAAGTCATTCTTATTGTTATTATAAGACTTTACTCTGTCACATGCAACTGAGCCTTTTTTATAACTCTGGGCTTTTCAACCAATATGTCAAGATATGCCCAAGAATGGGTTATGATGAGCTGAGATACTGTGCTCCCAGCTCCGGTATAGTTAGACTGTGCTCAGGCCTCCCAGAACCCCCAGGCCAGTCACGTCTGGCTGTGAACAGCCTCATTTTTTTTTTTTAAATGTCCTACCACATCCTACAGCTATTATTGTTTTTCAAAGCTCAAACATATATAGAGAGTGTAACATAATTTATTTCTAGATAAACATATTATGTACACATATACACACAAAGTGGGGGAATTGACAGAGATTAAAACAGACTAAAGTGACGTGAACACCAAATGCAAGCCATAAATCTGGATTTTACATTGGTCTAGAGGAAAGAGTTATAAAAGACATTTTTGGGGCAATTGGGAAAATATGGATATAGATTGGATATTCTGGAAGTATTTTAAAGAATCTTATTATTCGTGGTTCTGTAAAAAAATGATTCTTATTCTCAGGAGATGCATGCCAGACTATGTACATGTAAAATGTAATGAAGGCAGAGAAAGAAAGAAGCAAAAATGGTAAAATGCTAACAATTGTTGGGTCTACGTCGATGCTTGTTGTAATATTATTTCAAATTTACCATTTGTAAGATAATTTTTGGAATAAAGAGTTGTGAAAAAAATCTGCTTATTTTTATATCCAAAATAAATTGCTGATAATAATTAAAACACACACACACACACACAGAGGAAAAGCTTCTGAGGCTTAAAGTCTTCCTTACACTTACTTATTGGTCTGTTGTGCATAACTGACTTTCAGTAAGCAAAATGGAATTATAATTGCATATACACACACATATGAATGGGCTATCTCCAGAAGACTATAAAAGAAGTTAGCAAACAGCAGTGGCTGCCTCTGGAGAAGGAAACTAAAGAATTAGGGGAAGGTATGGAAAGGAAAATTACCTTTCACTAGACCCCTCAAATATAATAGTTAAAAAGTAGTTTACAGAAATAAAATTCTCAACCTATTGTCAATGTGGTCTCTCATCTATTTTATACTGCTTAAAAATTAACCCAAGAGAAATGTTAGACCAGCTTTTCAAGGATATTTTAATTTTAATACTGGCAATAAAAGCTAGCATATTTTAATGCCTTGTAAAACTGAAGTATAATCTGACATTTTTTAGAAAGAATTATCCATGCTACATATTCTGTAGATTTTAAAAGGAAAGCACTAAATGTCTTATTGATGGTATATTGATAGATAAATCAATCCAGTGACAAGCAGCATGTATGGAATGATTCCATTAGTTACCAAAAAGTGTGTGCCTAAGTGTAAGAAAAGGTCTTTACAATCCAAACATTAACAGTAGTGACTTATAGAAAGATGGGGGGTAATGGTGGTAGGGAAGTTACATTTTTTTAACTTCTACATTTCTATGTTATTAGAATTTCATTATTAATAAATGTGTACATCTGCAATTTTTAACAAAATGAATAAAATATCTAAATATAACAAATAAGTCTATTGCCACAAACCCCCAAACTCTGTTTATGTTCGATCCCCTTTCCAACCAGGTTCTTCATCCAATCCTTGATCACTGTCTCAGCATTTAAAGTCATTCTTAAGAAAATGTTGTATAGAACTTTCTTCATACCTGATTGTAATGATCTGTCCAAAGTTCAGCTCAAAGTTGTTAACTTGAGCGATGAAAATGGCGGCCAAAGCCTCATAGAGGGCGGTGCCATCCATGTTAATGGTGGCCCCCACTGGGAGCACAAATCTGGTGACACGTTTGTCCACGCCATTGTTCTCTTCCAAGCACTTGAACGTGATGGGTAGGGTGGCAGAACTGAGAATGGTAAAAAAAAAAAAAAAAAAAAAAGGCTCTGTCAGCTGACCGTCCAGATCTTTTAGACCATGACTATGCGTTTGGTATTTTGGACAGAGTTCCTTCCTCTCCCAGGTCCTAATTTAAAGGGAACTAAGCCAGCACTTGTATAAATAGGGGAACAGGGTTAGAAGAGCATGGGTTGCCTCCCTGGGTTAATTTGGCAGCTCTCCTGCTCCTGGGTTCTTCTGTGAGGCATCACGTGTGATTATTCCCCTCTCCCCACACCTGTGTTGAGGGACTCTGCCATCTTTCCCTCAGGCGAAGGTCAACTGGAAGAGAGAGATGACAGCGGGAAGGATAGGAATAGCTGATTTCCATTTGTCTCCCCACAAGGTATACAGCCAGCGATTCCCTGAATCTCAACTAGGTCTGATTAGCACCTGCATGATAATGCCAAACCATATGCCTGGAAGTTTAAAACCCAGAATCACCTGCGCACCCTACCCCTCACTACCAAGACCAGGATTCTGGATCAAAGTTTGAGATACATTTTCTGATGGGAGTAGGCTACATATATGGATATCCATACCTGGAGGAGGTTCCGAGAGCTGTGATGAGTGCTTGCAGCAACCCTCCAATAAAAACCCAAGGGTTTTTCCGCGTCACCAAGAAGTAGAGGAGGGGCAAGACAATGACGGCGTGAATGAGCAGGCCGACGATGACTGTCACCGTGTACATGGCAAGCTGCCCCCCAATCACTCCCATGTCTTCCATCTCAACAATTTTCCCTGCAATCAGGAAGAGGATGCCCAGAGGGGCGTACCTATGTAGAAGCAACACACGCACGGTTGGAAGCCTGATTTCCAACGAGCTATTCCACAGAAACTACCAAGGGGCAAGAAAACATGACAGAGAGTTGATTGCCAAACTTTTTGTGCCCAGGATACTATCAGAACTTGCAGAAACTGTGAAGTTATTTTTTTTCTTTTATAAATAGCACATAATAAGGCTTTCCTCTCACTTGGAATTTCTCTAGGTCACATTTTTTTTTTTTCCTCCTGAGCCTATGAAAAAGGACAGGTACAGAGGTTTTTAAACTCACTTCTTTTTCTAGATCATTCTCCTTTCACCCCCACCTGGGTCACTTTTGTGGTCCTCGGATGCCACCCAACTCCCTCTGCCTTCTGTTCTCCTTCTAAATACCCTGAACAGCCAGAATCCACTGGCTTTTGGGAGCATTTCCCACATTAGAGCCTGGTTTCCTAGTTAAAGCAAGATGCTAACATGCCATTTCAGTGTTTTATATTTGCAGTCATTTCTCTTAATCAATTTCTGTTTTCATTCCCCCCACATTGCACTTCACTTACAATATTACTTAGTATTAGTCTTTAAATCAACTCTTAGATATATTTATTCTAAGAATAAATTTTATGGGAGCGCCTGGGTGGCTTAGTTGGTTAAGTGTCTGCCTTGGGCTCAGGTCCTGATCCTGGAGTCCTGGGATCCAATCGAGCCTGCATCTCAGCGGGGAGTCTGCTTTTCCCTCTGCCTCTCACCCTGCTTCTTTTCTCTCACTCTCCCTTGCTCATTTAAGAAAAGAAAAAGAATAAATTTTATATTATAGTGTGAATGGAAGACTAGTACCATTTGCCGTAGATCGAAGGCAATCGTATAATAAATTCAAAGCTACGAAAATTAATACTGTGCATGTACATACTACCACGATAAGGTTCCAGGTGTTCTAATTAAGTAATTATCACCCACAGGCTGCTACTGATGTTCATGATCTTTCCCCTGCACATTGGCAAGAAGGAACAACCGAGACACAAAATAACTCATATGTATAACCACCTTTGTTGCATAAAGGTCCCTCTGCCTCTCTTTCAGCTTCCTTTGTCTGATGTGCAACCAAACTCACGATACCAAAAACAGAGGGGCCAATCACCCTTAAAGAGAAGGGTCTGCTGAGAACTGTGGAGGTCTTATTTTGAGTTGAAAATACAATGCTTCTTTTTAAAACTCCTTTCAAACCCCAGGCCAGGAAATTATAAGAGTACCTGTTTTCAGGAAAGTAATAACCCAATGTTGAATATACAGGGGAATGGGCAGCTTGAAAGCTACATGTGAGGTTCATTCAGCAGCCTTGAATGGGTTTCTTTCATAAAAGAGGTGAAAGGTGGAGGCACTTTAATAATATGAAGATAAATGTCCACTTTCAGCTCTGCCAGGATTTCAAAGGAGGGGCCCCAGGATTTCAACTGAGGGCTCCTGTGGAGATTACGTTCTGATCAGCCTTCATGCCCAAGTTCATAATCACCTCGTACAAGCTCCTGAGAAATGGATTTCTCTGGGCTTTAGTGGTCATAAAGACAAAGGATATTTTTAATCATGTTGGTGAGTGTTTTTCTTAGAAATGGATGCCTTCCTCTTTCCAGTGCCAGGAAGGAGTCTGGATTAGAAATAAACGATAAAGGGAAAGCAACCCCCACATGAGGCCTAAATCAATCAAAGGGTTCTCTCCCAGCTGGCGAAAATTTACTTTGCAAGGTCAATGTTCCTCTGCAGATTTAGTCTTTTCCTTTGTATCCTACTCTCGACTTTACTTGAAGGAAGTTTTGTTATGAACAGTGGATGGCATTCTCTAACACTTCCCATGAGTCCCTCAGGCAGGCAGTAGGACTGACATGATTTTACATTTCTTTCTTAGGGCTAAAAACGAAGGAGAAGAGATCTCACTTTCTCTGATGATCAAGGTACCTCTATGTTTGTTTTGCTTTCTACTGTGAAGGCTCTTTTCTGGGTACTTTGTGTGGCCAGTTTCTCTAACAAAAAAGTCATCTCCTCAGAGGTCAAAATCCAAGGCAAGTTTTGTGCTTCCTCCCCAGTCACTTTTTATCATATCACATAAAATAAAATCTGCTGTTTTATTTTTTTCATAGCACTTGTTACACAGCATTTGGTTGATTTGTTTATTTTTCTATATCCCTTAAAAGAATATAAGTTCCAGGATATCCTTGTCTGTTTTCTTCATTGCTATGTCCAGAGTGTGTGGCATTGTATGCTTGGTATATAGTAGACACTCAATAAATATATATTGAATAAATAACTAAATAGATATAAAATGAAGGAATGAGGAATGGGATCCCATCAGCCCTGGAGAAAAGAAGTAGACATCTTTCAAAAACAAGAAAGCAAACTTATTAAGAGCAGTTTGCAGATGGGATCCAAGGCTATTACAGACCCCGAAAATCACTGATTTTCATGTGCTTACCCAAGTGAGATCGTTGCCATTGGCTATCCCACCTGGTGACACCCTCCTCAGTATGGAACCCATGTTGATGGCAATAAGCACCTGTATACAGCGTATACAGCAAATGGAAATACGTACCACATTATCACCGCTACCAATCTCATGATGGCTTCATTAAGAGAATCAAAGAACTCTTTCAGGGCTTGCCCCTGCTCTTTCATGTTGCCAATCACAAATCCAAAGCACATGGAGAAGACAACTAGTCCCAGGGCATTGACCCCATTCACAGACCCTGGGATGGGGACCAACTCCTCTGTGATCCTGGTAAGAGTCTCCATGGCCTCTGATACATTGTTTATCACGGCACCCACGAGCGTTTCATTGGACTGGACAAGCACTTTAAAGCTTCTCTTCTCATAGCTGGTTTTAAACTTAAAAAAGAAAAGGCACAACAGGGATTAGAGGTGATTTTTGTTTTCTTCTTTTTACTTGCCTGTTCTCCAAATTTTCCCTAATGACATACATCACCATGTTCAAAGAATAGTGTCATAGAAGTATCTAGCATCTATCTAATCTGGGACAAACCTCCACTACTTCCTCAGCACACATACACCTTCCCTCAGATACAAGATAAATCCTAACAGGAAAGAGGTATCTGGTTGAAGAGTCTGAACCAAACATATACATGTGCTTTTGCTTTCTTCTGAAACCCTAATAAAATGGCTAAAATGGACTTTAAAAAACTGAAGTCCAAAGATTCATATAGTCTTTACTATCTATCATGCTATGGGATGGACAAATCAACCAGACATCATTTTTGTCTTATTTACATCTGTGAAACAGAAATAACCACAGTGATTCTGCCTCACAGGGTTGCTGTGATCAAATGAAGTAGAATATATGAGAATACACTGTAAATTTTAAAGCCAACTAAGGTTGGCTAATGGTGCTCAGTAACAAAGCGCTTTGGTGACTAGACTTAGCTGGAGATTTCAGTGAACATTAAAAAGTCTAAAAATCCCCTATGCACCCCATGTTTATAGCAGCACTATATATAATAGCCAAATTGTGGAAGCAAACCAAGTGTCCATCAATAGATGAATGTGTAAAGAAGATGTGATATGAAGACATGTATCTATCATCTATCTATCTATCAATCATCAATCCATCTATCTATCTATCCACACACACAATGGAATACTTTTCAGCCATAAAAAGAATGAAATCTTGCTCTTTGCAATGATATGGATGGATCTAGAGAATGTAATGCTAAGCAAAATGAGTCAGTCAGAGAAAGATATCATATGATTTCACTCATATGTGGAAATTAAGAAACAAAACAAAGGAAAATAAAAAGAGACACAGAGAAAAACCAAGAAACAGACTCTTAGCCATAGAGAACAAAAAGATGGTTATCAGAGGAGGGTGTGGGGGGGAATAGGAGACAGGGGCAATAGGTGATGGGAATTAAAGAATACACTTATGATGAGCACTGAATAACGTATAGAACTGCTGAATCATCACTATATGGTACAACCAAAACTAATATGACACTGTATGTTAACTATACTGGAATGAAAGACTTAGTGAAATTAAAAAAAAAAAATCCAAACACAATGGTCTTCAAGGCATTTTTGATAATATCAATTCTTAAGAATAGATGCTTGATTAATAGTTGAGGATGACAACACAATTCTCAAGTCTACAAAGGAATTTCTCTTCTCATTCAAATTAGTCTTTTCCCAATAGCTTCTACGTAGATGTCCCAGACAGAAGATGCAGAGTATATGACCATGACCACATAAAACAATTAAGCTTATCCATCTATGATTTTAATGAGTGTAGAATTTCTGGCCTTTATGTTGATACTAGTAAAGGATCAGAGAGTAATGATGTATGGATGCTAACTGGATCTACAGTCTAGGGAAGAAGGCACAGCTGTACACAAAGTGCTGAGCCATTTCTCTATCAAGAATGATTGAGAGACTTTTGTGTCCAGTGGGAAACCACTACTCTCAAACAAGGACATAGCCAGCTGTCAATACTATGGACACATCCCTGAACAATCCTTGATACTACCGGTAATTCTAAGTAACAAAGAAAAACTGGTCCATTTTGGTCTCCTGTTCCAGTCAATGCTCAAATTTCTATTTCATTGGGATGCTTATACATTTTATGGATTGTCTAGGGTAGATTTCCAGTCCTGATTAGCCTTTCGTATGGCTCCAACACTTTCCCCTTAGACAGTTTGTAGCCTACAGAAATTGCAACCTCATTTGCATTCTGGTCTAAGACAAATAGATCTGGGAAGACACATTTGCTTTTCTTTCAAAATCCTGTAAATGCAATCCAAAACCAAATACAATAAATCTGTGCGAGTCAGCACTTTTTCCAGTGCTGCTAGAAATCAGCATTTTTGACGTTGCCCAGTGCCAGCTGACTAACTAGAATAGTCAGCCCCATGGTGCTGGGGTGGGCTGGTTGGACTGAAAGGGGGTTATTATTTATGGTTATTGCAGGTTTTGAATAAAGAAAGTTTGATTTTGGCTTCTGAGACTTTTTTTTAAAAAAAGGATTTTGTTTCAATTTTGCAGTGTGTGCATGCATTACCTATTAAAAATAGTCAATAAAAAGGGGGGAGGCGAACCAAAGAAGTACTTGAATGTGTACAAGTTAGTCTTCCACGGGGCTGGGATTTTATTTTGTTTGTTTTAGAGATCCTAAGCAGAAGGGTTAGGGAATTACAATTAGGGTGAAGTGACATCATCTAGAGAAATGTTCAGGAACCATTATTTAACCCAGAATGTCTAATTGTTTTCCTTTTAATATTTTGGGCAATAATTTTTTTATTCAGGTGAAGTTAGAATGAACTTTACCCCCTAACAGTTAGGTGTATTTGTATCCACAACACAGAGAGTTAAGCATTGCATATATGTGGGCGAAAATGAACTGGACCTCACTATAGCCTCGAGGTGGGTGTCTCATCCCTCTCTCAGAAGCAGAATATAGGAGCTGAAAGAGTATAGAATGTGGATTCAACATAATGCATCTGAATTCTGGATCTACCACTTATTACTTGTGAGATCTTGTGCCTATTAAATAATTCTTTTGAATTATCATAGACGAGTTGCCTTTTCAATGAAATGAAGACAAGGATAGCCATCCGATTCATGTGAGGACCAAATATAACATTAGTGCTTGGCACATAGCAGGAATTCAAGAAATGATGAAGCCATTTCTGATATGGCTCCTTCTTCAGAATCCATAAGGTCCTTAGTAGACTTTTAGAAAACAACCGATTGATTTTTTTTTTTAAATTAAACCCAGAAACTTGAATAGTGTCCCTAACCTTTAAAGGGAGTTGTAAATGTCTTTTACTTATACTGGAGTGTATTTGCTTGGTGGGCTTTTGGGTGTGGAATGGGAGAGCAGGGGAGCATAGAGAGGGAGGGAGCGTCCTGACTGGCCTTCTTAATAATTGACAGAGACTTAGTGAGTTATCTGTATATAAGTATCTGGCAACTAAAAAGCCTTCAAAACAAGGTAATACCTTCTCACCCCTTGTAAATTTCTCAGAAAACGCTAGCGCTTTTCATCTGGTTGGCAAAAGTGTTTCTTATTGCAGAGAAATGGAAAAAATAAAACAAACACAAGGGTCCCACCCTGTGTGGTATGCCAAGAGGGATTTCAAAAGTGAATTAGTGGTTATAGAGTGTTTACCTGTTTAAAGCAGGCTTCCACCAGATTTGGAGGGAACATATTCCTGCAAAGACAATAATGGTCATTTGAAAAAGTTCTCAAATAATAAGTTTGCTTCTTAAATATTTTTTCGTTGTGTCTAAGGTAAAGATTGTATTGAACTGAGCAGCAAATGGATGAGAAGAAAGGTTTTGGTGGATTTTATGACTTGAAGTGGGCCATATGGTCATCCCTATGTGGGGCCCATGTAGTTCATATTTTTTAAGGAAGTCTCAAATTCAACTCATCTGTTCTTTTGTCAGGCAATGGGATTTTTAAAATTTGGTCAATATCATCAAATTCTGCCCCCAGGAAGAACCAAAGTGAGAATGGAAACACTTTTGGTTATAAGCATTCCGGTTAACTGAGGTCTTATTTAATAGTGGCCATTTTGATATTGTGCCATGTGTCCATGGACCTACTGTTCTGAATCAAATGTCATGGTCAGAATGTGGAATTTCGTTCTCCACAGAGTCTTCCCAAAGGCCAGCTGGGGGATGGGATATTGACTCTGAATTGCTGGAGCTTATTTATTTATTTATTTTTAAAGATTTTGACAGAGAGAAACACAGCCAGAGAGGGAACACAAGCAGGGGGGGTGAGAGAGGGAGAAGCAGGCTTCCTGCTCGGAAGGATGTGGGACTCGATCCCGGGTCTCTAGGATCATGACCTGAGCCAAAGGCAGTCGCTCAACCAACTGAGCCACCCAGGTGCCCCTTGCTGGAGTTTTTGAGGTCTTTGGTGACCAGTGGGGAGATGGATAACAAAATTTAAACTTGTGGTCCATGTGGCAAGGCTTGTCACTTTCTCACATCAGTGTCTGAGTTTATGGTGGAGTTCAAGGAGCCAACATCTAGCCTGGGAGTCTCTAACGAGCTGGGGGAACTTTGCCAAGACTACATTTAGGTCTCTGCTGATTTATTTGTTGAAGTGGAGATGGGAATAAACTATCATTAGGGCTCCAAGGTTGAAGACTATGGGACAAGGAGACATGGCCCACGAAGTTGCAGAGCCAGAAATTCCAGCAATTTTGGCTATTAAAGTCATATTTTAAGGTCATTAACTCTTATCCCTTTCTTCCTACTGCCTAGACCATCCTATTTCCTTTTCCTTCCTATCTATGCTCTATGGGTCTATTTATATAAATCTTGATAGAAATGTGAGTTCTGGAGATTTAAGGAAAAAACTTGAGCCAAGTGACTGGTAGGGATAGGCTACTCATACACCTATCACTGGGGCAAGGAGAGGCAGAAACACATAGCACCTGATGAATCAACCAGACTTGGAATGACAAGCTCCAAATTCTTCAAACAAGGAGTAGAAATTATACAGAAAGAAAACAATAACATACTCCTAACCTAACCTACCTGATGGTAAAGTTCATGGAAAAAATGGTGAAAAGCCTTAAAGCTTCCTATTGCTGGTGGTGCCTCACCATCCCTCATAGGTTTCCTTAACCCTACTTGTACCTTTCCAAAGCCCTTTCACTAATCCTTCTGAATATGTAATACACTTCCTACCAGGATCCAATGGACACAAAGGCAGGTATGTAGAGAGAGCAAGCAGGAAGGCACCAGGATCAAACTCGGGTTTACTTCACAGTTCTGTGTGAGATGACTCTACCATCAAGTCTGTTTCAGGTATTAGATAAGACTCATTTGCAGTTGGTGTGTGGTTTATACACAAAACAATACTAACGAAGCCATCCTTTAATCTTTTATTGCTGGTCTTCCAAATTCTTTCTTCGTCAATAGTATAAAAGGAAAATGTTAGAACAGGTATGACCAGATGATCTCAAAAGGCGTTTCTGGATAGAAATTGTTGGCGTAACAGATGATATAGATGAAAAGTTCTACATTAGAAGAATCCAATCAACAGACTATAGTTGAATAAAAACTAGCATTAAACAGCAAGACAATAGGGTAAGAATTATTAATATTCAAAGGTAAGCTGCACAGCTGAGAGGAGAACTGAGTGATCAGATTCTGAATCCTAAAAGCAAGGCACTCAAAATCTATATCCCCTCTTTGCTCTTCTCACCTCTTTCCCATTGGATCAGAAAACAAAACCTGTAATTTCTGTTAGAAAGAAGTAAAGATGTGACCTTCATTTCAAGCCCAGTGGCTGGTTCAGTTAGACACCTGATCTGCAGTTTGACTAGCTCCCCCAAAAGAGGGATTGGGTGGTCCAAATATACCCAAAGGGGTGGGCTTGCAAGGACATACCTGATCAAGTCCAGGAAAGCATCTGCAGCTGTCACTTGTACAATTTTGCCTTCTCTGTGCATGTTTTCCTTTGTGCCCTTCCCAGGATGGATGATGATGACAATGATTATGCCAATCACCACGGCAATGATGGTTGTAGTCATGTAATAGACTACTGCTCGCATTCCCATCTTCCCTGACGCTTTACTATCTAGGGCCGCCATTCCTGGTGAAGGCAAACAGAAGGAGATTTTCAGGAAGTCATTCCAGAGAATTTTCCAGAGGAAGGTAACAGGGACAGTAATTCCTTCTACACCCCCTTACCCTCATTCCACCCGGCAATGGGATTTTACGCAAGTTATGAGAACTTGGCATCAGATTTCATCAGGGCATCATAAAAGGTGAAGGAA
Organism: Spilogale gracilis; assembly: GCA_004023965.1. Taxonomy (NCBI): domain Eukaryota; kingdom Metazoa; phylum Chordata; class Mammalia; order Carnivora; family Mephitidae; genus Spilogale; species Spilogale gracilis. The sequence continues at coordinate 25,006 of PITA01019409.1, read as the reverse complement.
AAAAGCCAAAGAATGACCAGTCATCAGCTGTGGCAGCAAACACCTGATCACCCACTTCCTACCTCAAGAGTTGATTTCACATGGCTCTCTAAGGATTTAAAAGGTCAATCAAATTCTTCCTAGGTTATCACTGGTTTGGAAAGCTATGAGTGTAAATAGTGAGTAGTGTGTGTGTATGATGAAAAGCTACTCAAAAAAATTAACCTAAGCAAATCTCAAGTCACTGTGGCAACTTACAGGGTAAACTAGCACTAAATTTTTAAAAAAGACTCATTATATATATATATATATATACTTTGGAGTCTTTTTTTGATGTTTTTATGCAAAATGTAAGCCATTATTCTGATCACCTAACAACTTATCATCAATTTGCATTTAAATTAGACATTGGGTTATAAAGCCAAACTTCTCAAACAGTTTCTCTGTGGTTTCATTTCATCTCATCTCACCAAAATTTAAAAAAAAATTCTCTTTTTTCGTGGGGTTCTTCTCATGTTTCCACCTTCTTCCCTGGGCATGGAGTACCTCATCTCATGTTAAACATCTTCGCCCCCTCGTTTTCAGGACATCTTCAAAGTCTACCTCAGGCGAGGTGTTATCCTAGGTAAAAAAGGAGGTGTGACTTTCAAGATTTCCCTTCCTCTTCTAGCAAATGGAACATATCTTAATGTCTCTTGGGATGGTAAAAAATTGTAAATGGCACAAACCTCTCATAAGATTAGCTTATAATAATTTGGACTCTTCTATTTCATTAGCTATTTCTTCACTTTTCTTCTTTCTCTCCCCACCCTAATCTCATGAAAACACTAAAATCCAATTATAGTATAATCCAATTACAAAAAAAGGGACTATTTTCTTTACTATTTAAAAATTGCATTTTTATAAATATATTAAAAGATTATACTATACTCCAATGATCAGTATCTGATTCTAACAGTGATTTAAGTTTTAGGTAGTGACTGTTCATACCAACATATTTACAGTAAGGTAAAGTATTGAAAAAACCGTATCCACAGTTGGGCTGGGTTTGTCCCTAAAATGTGATATAATGGTAATTCCCATGATAATTGACACCAGGGCTTTTGGTTTATAATTTAATTTGTATTTGAATATCATTTATAATTTTCATAATAAGCACTTACTTAGTACCTGGTATGTTATTTTTAACAACAACCCATAATGCAGATTAAAAAACACTTAATTGACCAAGGTCTTAGTCAACACCAAGTAAAATGGAGTAGGAACTTGAGCTTTGCTCTTACAACACTAATTTTCATATACCTTCTGCCCCTGAGGAGACCAACTGCAGCTCCCACAAACAAGGACGCCAACTTTGGCTTTAATGCATGCACTTAGCTTCTCTTACCCTTGCCCTTGGTTTCTTCAAACCCAGGGCTGAGTATCCATTTACTGGGATGGTGCCACTTCAACACTTTACCAACCTTAAAAATGGGCTAATCTGTTCTCAGTCAAATGTCCCATCCTCCAATTTTCATCCTCAGGTCTGAATCACATCTCAAACATCTTGGCTTTCTGTGCTTACAATAATTTCTCTCAGAAGGGGCGCACTCTCTTTCCTATTATTGCCTGAGCTTGTCACCACTGAAGCCTGAAATTCTTCGGTGGCAAGTGGTGTGGGCACAATAGGCCGGATATCTCTGCTAGGGGGTACCGGGCAGCAGTATTTTCTTCCTCCGAGATGCTTTCTTTCCCTCTCGCCTTCTATTCTGTGGTGCTGTTCCGTTCTCACGCCAACTCTTCTCTGATGTTCCTGCCCACTACTCCCGACCTATAGCTATGCAGAGAGAGCGCTAAGTGGTCAAGGCAGAGCACTGGAAACCAAAGTGGCAAACAAAGGAGGAGGCTGAAATCTCCCTCCCTCCCACCACAGGGGTAGGGATGGGGGGAGTTAACCCAGAGTCCACAGCCACGAGCCTATAAACTCGAAGAAACAAAGATTCTTATTTATAGGACTTCTTTCTTAATTAAAAAAATGAAAACAAATATGAAAGTATTTTCTCCATACTTTTAAAATTCTGAAATAGCTGAAGATAATCACCAAGGCATGTTTTTAGTAGTGAGTCTAGAAGGAGAATTGATAGTCAAACGAGGGGCTCACCAATCTCTACATATTTGACCCTTTTCCTTTGCAAGAGAATAAAACAACAGCTGCTATTATTTCAGCCAAGGAAGGAGTGGTGTGTGGGGTAGGGTGGAGGATATTCACGAACTAATTCCCCATGTCGGTCCTTTCCCGAGAGGGGGCCCTGGTGTCCCACACAGGCTGCCTGGCTACCTTCGCTCCTGGTCCTCCATCCCCTCCTCGCCACCTGCCAACTCTGACCACTCTCCTTTTCTCTGACACAGGCTTGTAAAACTAAAGGGACCACCAGGAACAAGGTCACACACTGTCATGAGGGCAAGAGCAGGATGGATGTGGACGGTCTGCCAGACACAGCACCTGAACAAGAAGGGTCCTGTTTCCGGTAGTACCAGGAAAATGGAGGACGAGCTCCAGAAGACAAAACGTAATGTGAGCAGTGTCTCCCTTCTTCTCCCTTACTCAAACTCAGTGACCATCTTTGTTCCCCAGTCTCATGAAATTTGAGACAAAGCTCTACACCAGAGACTACACACAAACGTCAGAGTGTCTGGGGGCCAAGGGAAAGTACTAAATCACTTTGTGGAAAAGAGAACTTTGGCAGGAAGTGACCTAAATGTTTGGGAAGGGAAAATTTTAATTGAGCCTTGTCACTTCAAAATACGTGGAAGAAAAGGACACTGGGACAAGGGAGACAGGCGGTCACTTGGTGCGTAGGTACTAACAGGAGTGTGCTAGAACTACTATGCCTTTGTTTAAACGTACATTTTGAGAGACACATTCCTAATGCACTCACAAAATTCCATCCCCAATGTCACTTATTCATCTAATTTCATCACAACTGTAGGTTGTAGATGCCATTGATATCATTTTAAAGGTGAAGATACACAAGATGAGAGAAGTAACTTGTCCAGTGTTGCACAGCTGGCAAATGGCAGCTGTGACAGCATTTGAACTCGCACTCTCAAGGGATCACCCTTTCCCCATACCTCTCTTTTAATAGACAGGCTGGAAGAAAATTCCATGGTGGCAGGTAACTGGAAAAAACTCTAGCACATTACTCAGCATTCCCTACCTTCAGAGGAAGTGTATTACACTGGTCACCAGAAGGACTAGCTAGAGAATTAACCGATTAGTACAGATTTCTCATCATTTCTAGAAAAACAGCCAAGAGCATGTTCTAATGGAGCATGGAGGATCACTGATAGTGGCTGTTCTAATGGAGCATGGAGGACCACTGATAGTGGCTGTGGACATGAATCTTATTTTCCTTTCTAAAAACCAACCCATCAAGAAGAACCAGTCATCAAGAAAGCAATCCACATGTTCATCAATGAGTTAAGCATCTGAGAGGGATTAAACAGACATTTTTTAGAATATAAAAGATAAAGACGTTTAGCTTCAGAAACTTGGATATTTTAGGCAGCAGTCCACTTTGAAGAGAGAGGAAGGAAAAGAGTTTCTTAATGCAAATAGGTAAATATGCATTTATTCTTCTTTATTTATAAAAACAGTCTTTTGGTAATCAGTTTGGCTTTAGCAAATATGCACCACATTTGTGGTTTTTTTCAGGGATGGAGTAGGGAGAAAGGCCATAAATATGTATGTGGAACTCTGTAAGTATGTATTTTAAATTAGATTTCTGGGAGCCTGGGTGGCTCAGTGGGTTAAAGCCTCTGCCTTCAGCTCAGGTCATGATCTCAGGGTCCTGGGATTGAGGCCCACATCAGGCTCTCTGCTCAGCAGGGAGCCTGTTTCCTCTGCTCTCTCTGCCTACTTGTGATCTCTCTCTCTGTCAAATAAATAAATAAATAAAATCTTTTAAAAAATTAGATTTCTTTTGGTATAATATTTGGTATGACTTCTTGGATAAATGAAATAATGCATTCAGCTAAGCATAAAAGGATAAGATATAAATAATGTCAAGTTCAAGGCTCTATTATTTGCATGGATTTTATTCTCCCATCTGCTAAAAATCTATGTCTTATCCATTCATGTATCTTATTCTATTTTCCCCAATAATTCCTGTCTCTGATTTTGAAAACTGAAATTTAAGGAAGAAGCCCGCTGTGATGAACTGTCTTTCTACTTATTCTCTTGGTATTTCATTGTTCTTCCAGGGATTGGACCAGGCCCAGAAAGAACAGAAAAGGGGGGGTGGCGACTGCTGATTCAAGAATATTGTCTGTTTCGGTTTTGTTTTATCTTAGAGGCACTCCTTCTTCACAACGGGCTTCTCAAATACTCATGTAATGAAAGCCGCCTGTTCTCCATCCTCCTAGAGTTTTAAGATGGGCAAACTTACAACAAGGAAATCAAGGATGAACTCTAGCATGTACCATATTTATTTGACTATAAGGTGATGATTTTTTTAAAGGAAAGTTAAATTCTAAAAAATAAAATATACTTCTTATTTACAGATTGAAAAATGAATTCTTGTATCCTAAAACAACTTCCCACTGCTGGAGCAGAGGCAAACTGGAACTCTCAGAAAGAAGAGGGTCAAAAAGCTCAGAGGAGAGGGAAGGACAGGCAGACAGGGGGAGGGGTAGAGGGAAAGAGCATAAAATAAATTATTTTAAATCTGTCTGAACTGTATTACATTTTCTTCACTAAAACATTTTCTTGTGGCCCCTTTATAGACTCAATTGCAAAAAAAGTCAAGTTGTATGATTCTGTGGGTTCTGAACAGAAGAATCTTTAAAAGTTAGGTCAGAAATGGTTGTTAATGATTCTATCACAATTCTGGGTGTTTTTTTTTTTTTTTTTTTTTTAAGATTTTATTTATTTGACAGAGTGAAACACAGTCAGAGAGGGAACACAAGCAGGGGCAGCGAGAGAGGGAGAAGCAGGCTTCCCGCGGAGCAGGGAGCCCGATGCGGGACTCGATCCCGGGTCTCTGGGATCATGACCTGAGCCGAAGGCAGTTGCTTAACCAACTGAGCCACCCAGGCGCCCCTCTATCACAATTCTGAATCACAATATGCAGGATACAGCCTCAGAAATTTACCTAAAAGACAATATTTCAAACTAAGGCCAACCTCAGGCATTTTTGAAAGCATACTCTTCTTTCTTTCTTTTTTTAGTTACAGCTCAACGATGAAGAACTTAAGCTCTGTGGTAAGAATGCCTGGATTCCACTTCTGGCTCTGGGACCTTCTGACCTCTGTTGGCCTCCATCAGCCTCTGTCTCCTCATTGGTGGTATGGGAGCACCGACGGCTTCTCTCCTCACCAGTGGTGTGGGAGCACTGACGGCTCCTCTCCTCATCGGTGGTGTGGGAGCAAACTTTCGTACAGGGAAGCAGTGAGGGGAAATTAAGGCCCAACTTTAACTGCTGCTGCTTCCAATATCCAAGAGCACCCAGTGCCCTCCTTGACATTTGGGGTGGAGAATGATTCTTCTGGGTTACCAGCTGATGAGGTCCTCTGAGTGGTCAAGTTCGCTTTTCTCTACACTACTCTTAACCATTGAACAGACTCTCACAACAGCCTAGCATAGCCCTGCCAGGGAACCCACCATGGGGACTCCCTCTGTCTCTCAGCGAGGTCTCCAGAAACCTCTGAAGAGCCAACTCCAAGATTCATGTCTCACAGGCACACAGCTGCTGGTGCAAGACCCACTGAGAGGTGATTTAGATACCCATTTACCCTTCACATTAGCCCATCCTTTGCTCATGGTATTGGAATGTGCTGCACAATATGCTTTTCTGAAGAGGAACCAGGGAGTAATTCATCTTCTTTATGTGTGCTAAGCAGAGCAAGAGGGAGAGGCGAGCGGGACCCATGAGGAGCTGGGGAGTAGTGATTAGTAACAGCTGACAGCCTCAGACCAAGACCCTTTCTTTGGTTACCTCATTGTAACAGTCGAGCACAAAGGAATGACTGTCCTCTCGCCAAGATTTACAAACCCAGGACTGCAGAAAATAGCGGCTAAAAGAAAAAGTGTGAGTTGGGCCATGGAGACAAGGGGCTGATCAGACCAACTGTTGGTTATACCTGTGAAGCTTGGCTTTGAGAAGAGACCTCTATCATGTGCAAAGATGTGGCAACATGCAGTTGTCGACAACCCCCACCAAGACCACGGATGTGACTGGGGAAAGTAGGTGACTTGACTCACAGTAGAAAGAGTGTGTGCAGAGCAGCAAATAGCTTCAGTTTAAGGAGAGGAAGTTCTGTGAGGGCCAGAGCTCCAGCCCCCTCTGCCCTTTTCCCCAAAGAATTATGATTTACAACCAACCACTGGTTGAGTACATTACAGTTTCCAAAGCAGCCCTCTTTACTTTGGATTGAATTACTTGCTGGTGGAAAAGACCTCTACGTTCTGGGTCCCCTGCAACTTTCTCAGGAAGATGAGGCAAGGAGCACGTTTCCTAGCTGGCAGAAAGCTGAGTGGGACTGAATTCCACAACTGGGCCAGACTTGTCCAAAGTTAATCAAAAGGCGTCTCAAGCTGACTACGGAACATGTCAGACTCGAGGGGTTCTCTTTCTTCCCATGGAAGGCCTGTCGCTCACGGGAGAAAAGGAACTGAAAGTCTCATAGAAATTGAAAGCAACGTATGGATATTAAAAACCAATTCGACCTGGCCCCGATTCCCAGAATAACAGTTGAGACCGGAGTGTGTCTCCATGCCATGAAATGAGGCTGGGAAGCAGTAGAGATTCCTGGGGCCAAAGGAGCCATACCCGTGGTTGCAACCCAACATCCACCCCATTCCCTGCTATCAAAAGATTCTGGAACCATAAGCCAATCTGAGAACTTGGAAATGGACCAAGGTTAAGTTTGCGGCTTTAAACTGAAATTAACATATATTAAAAAGATATATTTCATAAAAAAAGAAATGATGGATAATAAAATGTGTTCCCTTCAGCTATTCTCTAAATTAAATCCAGAACATGGGATCTTATATACAATATACAAGAACAAGTTTTTAAAAGTTTTACTCCACGTTCTGGCAGTTAAGAGAGCGTGCCAATGAGGAAGTCTCTGGGGACAGAGCTGGGGTTGAGAGAATGACAGAAGGAGGGAGAAGAGGGAAAGACAAGGAAGGGAAACTACCCAGTAGCGAAGCATGGAATGGAGAAAAAGTTCAGTGGGTGCTTTTATCTCAGTCAGCATATTTCTTGGGCTGTGGCCAACACACCCCTTTGCAGTTCTGATTAATTTTCTCAGCATTTAAAACTTCATCAGTTGTTCTTATCTAATCTATAAAGGAATAGTCGCACCCAGGGAGTGAGAGATTATGCTCCCAGCTACCTGACCCAAACAATAAAGCAGTATCATTCCACTGAATGAAAAAGACTGTGGCAAACTCTAGCCTTGGTTGGCTTCCCTTACCTCTGCCTGAAGTGTAGTAAGAGAACATTCTCTCCTAGAAACAGGAAAAGCTGCATTTTTCTCCCTGAGCCAAGGGCGACAATGGAACTTAATTAGTCCCGATAGAGTCCATCAGGAGTGGTGCAAGACTGTTGCAGTTTTTCCCTCCCTCCAGCCACCCCCCCAAGCGAGCTGTTTCTGCCTATTCTACCTCAGTTTTGTAACACCTATGTACAGATTTTCTATGTGCTTCTCAGTTTGATATTTCGATGCTTTTTTTCAAGGGGTATTTAGAAATTCCCATAAATTCTCCAAAGAAAATGATGAGAAGCCCCTTCCATCCAACTCCGTTTATCCTGAATAGACTTCAGGGATCCAGGAAGGTAGCAGAGACAGGAAGTGGAAATGGCGTTTGGTTGAATTGAGACTGACATTGCGTGGATTGGGTTGTGAAAATTATTCTTTAACTTGAAAAACTGTGATAAGGGCATGGAAAAACCACTACTGGATGGGCCTTGAGTAAAATCTGGTAACATTAGATGGCAAAACCAAACAACAACAACAACAAAAAACAGAACAAAACAAAAAACCCCAAAAGACAAAATAGAGAACAAAAAAGAGAGAGAGAGGGAAGTGAACTGTGGACATTGTTGTTAAAAAGATATGAGATAAAAGATTTATAAACAAGGGAAATGAAAGTGTGGTGCAAAACTGAATTCAAATGAATGATTTTTTTTAAAGATGTATTTGTTTGGTAGAGAGAGAACACAAGCAGAGGGAATGGGGGAGGGAGAAGCAGGCTCCTCACTGAGCAGGGAGTCCATTGCAGGGCTTGATCCCAGGACTCTAGGATCATGACCTGAGCCAAAGGCAGACGCTCAACCAACTGAGCCACCCGGGCACCTCTCAGATGAATGATTTCAAATGAATGATTCAAACAACCACATCCTCATCACAACCCCATCACAAATAACAGAAAGAGGCAGTAGGTAGTGAAGGTATATTAAGAGTAACTTCTTTCTTTCTTCTTCTTCCCTTTTTTTTTTAAGTCAACATATAATATAGTATTTGTTTTAGGGATACAGGTCTGTGATTCACCAGTTTTACACAATTCACAGCGCTCACCATAGCACATACCCTCCCCAATGTCCAGCACCCAGACACCCTATCCCTCCCACCCTAACTTGTTTCTTTTAAAAGTGGCTATAGTCAGTGCTTGTACAATTAAAATTGTTTCACTGATTCATGCATCCATTCAACTTTTATGAAGGAACTTCTCAATGCTCCTGTGAAAGACATGATTATTGGGGCTCTCCTGTATTTAGTATAATAAGTAATATTTCAAAACATACTTTTATGAAACAGCCCTGAACAAATAAAATGCATGCAATTTTCCAGGAGAGTGATTTGGAATGGAACTGGGAGGAAAACAGGAACTTCATTGGTCCACATTAGAAGGAAATAGTTGTAATACTGCCGGGTTTGAGTCCTGGCTCCCTCACTGACTAGCTTGTGACAGGTCAAGATATGTAACCTCTCTGTGTCTCAGTAAATGAAGGATAATAATGGTTTACTTTACAGGTAGTTCTGAAGATTGAGTTTAATATCTAAGGCCTTAGTATAATCTGGTACATATAAGTTAGCCCTGATGATGATGTATTTGTTTTTGTTTTATAAAAATATCTTTAACTCTGGAGGGGTCCTTGGAACATGACTGTACAGAGTGAGAACTCATAAAATCAGACTCCATCCTGCTAGGCACATGCTAAGGGCTTTATCTCACTCAATCCTCCTAGACAACCTGTGAGATTGAGATAACAATGGTCAATCCCCATTCACAGATGAGGGAACTGGAAGGTTCAATCACTTGCTCCAGACCACACAGCTAAGTGGCATTGCTGGCACGTGAACACAAGTCCTTCTGCCCCCAGAACCCCTGTTTAATCGCTACATCAACAGGCTTGGGGATTCTTTGTAAAATAAAGTCTCCTTGGCACTGGACTTGTATCAATTGTTGACTTGCATTTGATTCACCTAATGGGGACTTCTGACAAAAATCTGTCAAATTTGTATTTGCAAGGATGCTATCCATCCTAGTCAAAAACAATGGTGCACATGATGAAAAATGAAGCACTGATGATAAGTGGCTTCTGTCAAAGCACTGGGTATCCTGTACTAGAATTAGTCTGACATCTTATTGAACTGGGGGATTCTAACATTCAGGCTTTATTCAGAAGTTGATATGCAACTGGAGATCTTAAATCGAAGAAAGAAAGAAAGAAAGAACACTCAACCATAGGTTATTTCACTCTGCAAAAGCCTTGGGCAATTCCTAGAACTCCCATGTTTCTTGGTGAAGCTGCAGCATTCCCCCCACCCGCATTTCCTTTAGAGTATCTATTATTAAACTTTCTCTGAGCCTGACCACAATGGCACTCACCATCCCCTTGGCCAGCTCCTCATTATTGGGTGTCTTTGAATTTTAAAACAAAGCAGCTCAGAAAGAAGCAAAATCGGGTTCCTTATAACCCTTTTCTCCTGAGATAAAATTTTCCTTCTGGAAGAACACAAAGTGAGTCTGGTTCACATTCACCAGAGGGACCTTGGTCTTCTTTTCTCCAGACTAAAGACTCAACATTTCTCCAACGGATCCTCATGTATCATGACTTCCAGATGTTCACCAATCTGTAATCCCTCTCACTGCTTACCAGCCAGCGCCCTCACATTCAAAGAAGGTCCAAACCTTCTTCGCCCAGCTTTATTGCCTGCTGAGACCTATCCCATTCTTCCAGGCAACTTCGTATACTCAGGATTCCCTAGAAAAACCTTGAGTTTTCCTGTCTCTACGTCTTTGGCTTTAGGCTTCCTCTGCCCTCATCTTCATTTCCTGTGGAAATCCTACCCTTGGTCCAGCCCCTGAATTCCCACAGCCCTTTCTTTGTGCTTCTTGGCTTCTTCGTCTGCTTTGTTTCACAGTCATGTGCATGCTTGTCCGCTCTCCATTTGCTTTTTCCACTCCTTGAGGCTACATCTCTTCGTATCTTTATTCCTCACTTCGGTTAGCATGTTGCCTGCCCAAAACAGGAGCCCAACAAATATGTCTTGGATTGGATTTGACACCCTCTTAGTAGCTACTTTGCTTTGTCAAAGTCACTCTTGAATGTGCTCAGAATTAACAAATCACTCCCAATGTAGTGTGACCAGTGTGGAGTATGGTAAATTATTAATAATTATAACTGACTAGATTCATTCGTTTTTAGCCACCACATCCCACTGTTGGTTCATATTAAGCTTTCAGTCACATGAACTGGTGCCAAACTCAGTCTTTCCCCATCCTGTAATTGCGCAAGTGCTTTTGAATCTAAAAGCAGAAATATACATTTATCCCCCGCTCAACTTCATTTTGTTGGTTTCCATCCAACTGCAGCCAATTGAAGTCATTTTGAATCATGATCTTAGGCATATGGGGTAGAAGCCATTCTTTTGGGGCTTATGTCATCTGAAAAGCCAATGTCTGTGCCTCCTACGTCTTAAAGTTTTTGATAAAAATATGAAGAGGACAGAGCTTTAAAAAAGGACAACAGTGTACTTCGTTAGGTGTCTTTCCAGCTTGATACAGGACCTTAAACACTCCTTAGGTGTAAACGTTCAGCCAGTTTAAAATCAACCTTGCTATTTTATTAGGTCCCATTTTATTGTCAATAGTATCATAGAAGACTCAAAACTTTTGAGAATGACCGAAACCAATAGTAACAGGAATTCAACAGCTAAATGTATTATAGGAAGGCAGTATTTTCACAATATAAAGACTCCTTGTAGTACCTGAGACAAACTGTTTTGTGGGAATACAAGTCCCACTCTGTAACTTTAGGAAACAACTCTCTTTTCCTAAAAGAATCAGTGGTATCAATCTAGAAAGTTCCACGCTGATAACGATCTTTTTCTACTAAATGGGAATGTAGTATCATTTGAGTAAAGATATAAACACATCAATTAATACAAACACAAGCTATTCATATGAGAAAGAAATAACATAATTATTTTAAGCTTCAGGAAAGTTCATTGGACAGTTCACTGGAAAAAAATTCTGGGTGTGCTCTACTGATCATCAATAAGTTCCTTATTTGAGTGTATTTCTTTAATTCCTCTTTGCTTTTATTCCTTCTGTGATAATACATCACCCTATGATTTTCCAGGTTATAGTCCTTCAATTATAGATATACACGAAGACCCATCTTGATTGTTATATGCCCAGTGGCTATCACAGTTGGGATTCATTAGATATTTGTTGAATGAATGACGACTGACATAGTCTGCAAATTCAGCAGGTAAGACTAATCAAATGTTGTCAGCCCACAAATCTAAGAGTTATTTACGTAACATCTACTCCAACACAAGCTCCTCGCTGCAACCAGTGCTGGGATGCAGATGGACAGTGGTTCCTACTCCCACGGGATCTCTTGTGGAGCAGACAAGTCATAGTCTCACCAAATAATCAAATGTTGAATCACACATGATGTAAAAAATTAAGCGCACAGGAATGGGAAAATTGTGGAAAATATTTATGTAGAGAGAAGTTCATGTAGAGAGAAGACTTACCATAGGCAGTAAAATTAAGGCAGTAGATGCACTTTAGCATTGTAAATTGACGCAGTGCAATTTAGAACCTTCACTACATTCAGGGTTGCATGGCACACTGTGTGGCACACCAGAGAGGGAGCCCGAATGACAAACGGATGTGAGTTTGAACACAGTTTTACCTGCTTGCTAGCAGAGCAAACTTGGGCACATTTCCTTGTCTGTAAAATGGAGATGGTAATGTTGTGATTTTGCAGAAGGGATAACAAGTATGTGTAATCAATGCCTGGCATGTCTTTTATATTCAGTAACTGTGAGCCATCATTATGGTGGGTAAAATAAAAAATGTCACGGACCACCAAAGAATAAATAAATCTGCAATCCAGATGATCATTTTATCACTTTAAGGTGAGAGTAAACATGATTTGAATAATGATGCCAATGACCTCATACATTTGCAGCTTCAGATGTAAAAAAACCACACATTATTCAGCTAATTATCAAGGAGTTACCATGTGCCAGGTTCTGTCCTAGGCTGAGCAAACCACAGAGCGTTGCTTCTCATTTGCACACATCTTAATGCAATGGAAACCTGATTGTAGACAGCACAATCCCACAGGGAATTTGCGAACCACCTTGGAAACGAAGCTTATGATCAAAAAGCCAAAATTAAATGCCTGAACCTGGGGCTAAGTCATGGCTGAGAACCTCCAAGTTTGGAGAGTGAGGCCAAGAAACCCAGATTTGTCCATGTGATGTATAAAATGACACCACTGGTTAGTGGTAAGGCTAAAGTGGCATGAGAGCTTCACCAGGCCTTCTCTTAATGCAACACAGTTTAAAGCTTCGCTTAGCACACCAAGATGAAACTAAGTTTATAACAGGTCACATTTTCCCAATCTTGGAACTTTGGGAACTTCTTGCCAAGTGGGTTTTTTATTGTAATGTAAAAAATATACTGACTATAGTTTCTTACTCAGGCTCACCCACAAGCAGTTTCCTCATTCAGAAAGGCGGAAAAGCCGCAGTGGGCATGATGTAGGAACCAGCAAGTCTGCTGAAAGGAGGTGAGGTTCCATGCAACAGGAGCTCCGACTGGCTACCCACTCAGTGACGCCGGGGAGTGGGTTTGATGAGAATGCCTCAGATGGCCTGGGCCAACACTGAGCAAACAATCCTCGGCAGACCCTGCATGCACAAGCAAGGAAGGGCCTTGAACCTGACACCAACGAGGAAGCCAAAAGCGCCTTCCAAGTTGGCGTTCATAGTATTGAAGGAGAATCGGAGCGGAAGTGTTCCCTAACATTAGCGGAGCGTCGAAGGTTCCCTGAAGCACAATCACCGCCACTGTCTCAGCTGAGCTCTCCTCTGGGCCCCGTGTTGCACGGACAGCCAATATTTTGATTACTATCACCACTACTATTTCCACTCTATAAATGAACCCTGAATGCCAAAGCGGCTCCCCCCCGCCCCCAGCTCGTCGGTCCCAGCGCCGCTTGTAGTCCGGTCTCCTTGTAGTCCGGTCTCCCCGAAGTTTGTGTGCCTAAGAACCAAAGAGGGATCTGCACCAATAGAGCCCGAGGGCACCTCATCTTCCCGGATCGGAGGCTCTGCACTCCTCTGCTTGGCTCCTCTTCAACTTCCCCGACATCGCGTCCTGGCGGAGGAGGGGCTGCAGGCTCTGTTGGCCTCGTGGGACCGCTGGTGACTGCCTTCCTCGCACCTAGCACGGCCCACGGAGGGCGCTCGGTCCTGAACAAAGTGTCAGCCTCAACCAGACAAGGGCTGCTGTGCACGACGCAGAGCCCAGCTGCCAGCAGGACCAGGGACGGAATGAAGCGTGAAAATCGACTACCCGGGCTGTCAGGACTACTTCGTGTGTCTGAGAGCCCCTGAGAGTGCGCGCTCTGCGAGGCCTGACCTCCATCGCGGAAATGAGGCACACCCACACCGGATGGTCTGTACCCCCCCACCCTCCACGTGTACTGATGCACTCACGGAGGCCCCCACACAGCTGCACGCCTCCTGAATACTTGCAGAGTAACTTTCCAGTAAGCAGAAATGTAAAATATTTCAAGTAGGGAGATAAACTCTGCAAAGATGCGAGGCACACAGGATAAAGCGCCCCCCCCCTCCCCGGGGATCAGTCCCCAAGGGACACAGACACACCCCTTCTTCCACCACTGAGTGTTCTGAAGCCGGAGGACATTTCCACTGGCTCCTCCAACCCACTGTGGATTTTCTGTATGCACAGTTTTCTGTATGCCCCCCTAGCGGCCCCTGAAGGGGCATCCAGACCCCCTCGAGGTGGAGACTGACTTTGAAGCAGATAGGTAAGAAAATTTGAATATTTTCCTTTCTCTTGGCTCATTTGAGATAAATTTATTGAACCCTTATTTTATGCCAGGCCCAGAGCTACAGACAGAAATGCAACCTTGCGCTTGTTCTCAGGGCTCACAGGGCAGGCAGGGCAGGGCAGGGTGTGTGTGGAGGGTTGTTGGGGTGGAGTAGGAAGGGGAGTCTTCCCCCCGGGGGAGGAGGGTGCTGAAAGAAGGGACGGGTGTGTGGCAGAAGAGAGGGGCCCTGGAGAAAGTGATTCAGGGAGCGGTAATCATCTATCAGCCAGAGTTCTGGCAACACTTAACTTTGCTGTCAGGGACAACCTGAAAAGCACATTTAGAGAGAAGGAGCAACTTAGTGCCAAATCAGATCTGCCTGTGCACGTTTACCAGATTGCACTCTGGGAGCCAAGGATTCAGTAGTGATGTCGTCAGAACCAATAAACGGGTTAGGAGAACTGGTGAAGGGTAAATGTGGAGTCAGAGGTTAGGTATTTATGTGAACACTGGAACACATCGAGGGCCTCCAGGCTGTTGAAATTCTAATTATAAGACATGAAATAACCCGAATTTTGAAAACTAGTACCGCTCACAATGCTGCCAAACACCTAGCATCTGTTCAAATCTATTAGGAGCCATTTCCTCAGGGAGGGAACGTGAAAGAATTGTAAGCAGCTGCCAAGAAGTGTGCTTGCTGGGGTTGCCACGTTCATGCCATAAGTTTATGTGTGACCTTATTCATTAAGTAATACCACTGACCACGGACACACCGCAAAACGGACGATGCAGTCATCCCAAAGCATGTGTGAGGTCATAAAAGACCTTCCAAGGGGTCCTAAAACAATTTAAGAAGTACCTCTTGGAAAATGCACTAAAATCAAACTAGCACATCAGTCTGACTCATCACATGTGGCTTAGGAAACTGACCTTATGCTCTGCACTGGACACATTGCGATTTTCAGGACCTTACCTTGCTCATCTTGAAGCCTACAATTTACAGTACCTGTGTCAGTTTCTCTAATTCAGCTTTTAGCAGATTTAAGTATTTTGTTGGCCAGTTCCTAAGGACTGTTTTTTCGTGACACTTTCCTTCCACCGTGTGTTTACTCACGGAGCCACTATGGGAGGAGAATAATCAAACCATGTGACACGGCGGTGTTAGTAACACGTTGCTATATTGGGTTACTTTCTTTTTACTGAACATTGTAGGCCCAGTTTTGCTCCCTGGGTAATCCTGGGAATTCTCCAGAGGCGTGCAGGAGACGTGAATCTAGCTCTTTGTGTCTGTAACTATACACCTGTTATTGAGGCAGAGGATGAAAGGAAAACACCAAACACACATTGTTCTATTTTTAAGCCATTGTACTCAGTTCCAGGGGAGGGAAAGATGCCCTTTCTCTCCCCTGAAAGTTACCAAGAGCCAGCTATTCTGTTGTAGTGAAGCTTAATTTCCCAACTTCAAGATAGATGATCTTAAGTACTGAGGGAGAGAATATGCAGTGTGTGTGTGTGTGTGTGTGTGTGTGTGTGTGTGTGTTGTGTAAGCATGTGTGTGAATACCAGTTGGAGCTAGTGGTGCCAAAATACATCTTTCCTCACCTCCGGAAATGCCTATCAGGGAAGCTAGCTAGCTGGCAACCAGAAAGCTCTCTTGAAATGCTCACTGTTTTAACCAGCACACACGCTCATGTCCTGGGGCAGAATTGCTTGCTTGTCATGCCTTTAGCAGGCACTCCATTAAATGGGAACTGAAAGATCGAATCTGAATCTTTCCAGGAATAGCATGGCAAAGCACTCTGCCTGTTTCAAAAGCAAGCAAGCAAGCAAGTAAGCAAAAAACCAACCGCATAACTTGGCAGTAGGGTGCAATCTTTCTCTGTCAGGAGTCCAAATGTTGGCTTTTCTGTTCTGACACTGTTCAAGGAAGCCGTGGAGTAAGCTTCAGGAATAGCGATGTCACCTTGGAATTTTGACCATTCTTTCTTCCTTTGTGCACATCTCCAGAAAATGTTATGCAGTGTAGAACTGTGTTTTAGATGAAAATGGAGGCTTCCCTAAGACCTTCTAAAATAACTGAAAACACTCTGGGATCTCAGAAAATGATTGTTGCCAGGCCCTGGGATTGGAGTACCAAACAAAATGGTGCCTTTCTGTCACCAAACTTACAGTTGGGTGGAGGAAGTGGGGACTGACAATGGGACCACCTGGGGACATTGCAAGGGTAGGAAAGGGTTCCTGGAGGAAGTGACATCCCAGGTAGGACCCGAGGGTAAGGGGCAGGGGTGTGAAGAGGCTGGAGAAGAGTCAGTGTAGGCACAGGCCCTGAAAAATGAGATGGAAATGGATAAGCAAGAGGCATACAGGACACGCTCACATGTTTGACCTTTATCCCAAAAGCAATGTGAGGGGTAAGCTCAGAGCTGAATTTGAGTTACACTGTATAGTCTTCATGTAAAAAAGTACACAGGGGGACTAAGCAGGGGAATTGTCACAAATTAGGATTGAGACTCTGTTTGACTAGAGTGGGCACGGAGGTATTGGTCAAGAGTCAAAGTTAAGGAAGGAGGATGGACAGGTTGGGGGAGGGGGAGGACCTGGAGGAGGACGCCAAGCTTCTGGCCTAACTTCTGGTTTCTACATTTCATTTTGATAAAACAACAACAACAACAACAACAACAACAACCCCTTTTAATAGTTTTCCTGCTCTTTCTAAATTGAAAATTGCTTGATTCCTCCTCAGTATTTATTTTCTTTCACCAGGGATAATTTTATTCCATATGACCTCACTGTCTTCATAAAAATGAACCAGCTCTTCAAAATCTTAGTAACTTGGGATGCTTGGGTGGCTCAGTTGGTTGAACATCTGACTCTTGATTTCCACTTAGGTCATGACTTTGGGGTTGTGGGATCAAGTCCTGAGTTGGGCTCCATGCTGGGCATGGAATCTGCTTGGGAGTCTCTCTCTCCCTC